>JAODUO010000421.1:107500-112500 GCA_025642075.2 Ridgeia piscesae
CGACACACACTTCTCTGATTTATCCATTGTGTTTTGCTTCGGCCACCAGATGTGCCCGGCAATGACGAGTTCGGAGAGCCACCAGAAGAGGCAGCACAGCATGTGCCAGTGGGTCGTGTGCGTGGTCGACGTGCCGCCGAAACCCTCGGGACAGTACCACACGAACTGCGGGTAGCCGAAGTAGCCGAGGTTGCACTGAAGGCCCAGCACCAGCAGCGTGACGGGGGTGGCCAGCACGAGCGGCAGGTTGAAGCTGTCAACGCACACACGGGGTAGATAACAGCGGGCATTGATGGAAACAATGAAATGAATTGCATGTGAGCGAGCGAGTGAGTGAGCAAGGTTAGCGTGTGTGAATACTTGTGCGCGCGCGTGTGTGCGTGCGTGCTTGCGTGCGTATGTGTATATGTGTGCGTGTGAGAGAAAGAGAGAGCGCACCAGGTTTGGGTAAAAAAAGAGGAAGGGCGACAGGGAGGGAGAGAGGGGAGGGAGGGCAGGAGGCAGGGACGCAGGGAGACGGGGAAGGAGAAAACGAGAGGTAGGAAAGATTCTGGGATGGTGAATAGAGAAAAAAGGCAGAGATAAAAGGAGGGAATTAAAGGAACTAGAATGAAAAGTGAAATTGGTTTAACAATATGGCGACAAATTAACCAACATTTAAAAAGTAAAATATAAAAGCAACCCAATCAAATCAATAGAAATGGAATCAGTATCTCAAATAAACTAGTCAACATAACCTATCATGTGATAAGTACATAAATAAAACCTTTGCCACTAATATAGATATAGTAATTACCATATATTATGATCAAACATGAAGTTTTAACAATAAATAACACGCAATAGCCCATTAATGCCTTTGACCATTTTGTTTTGTTTTTACAAATCGAAGCGGTGCTACCTTAGAAGCTACCATAAGTTATACAATTTACGACAACGCTTGCACAGACTCGCATTTTAAATGATATGTATACACACCATCTGCAGTTATTACCTCATCATCTGCATGCATAACTTGCACGAGAGCATGGCGACAATGTAGCCGATGAGCCCGGACATAGTCTGCACCAGGGCCGGCGTGTATTCAACGACGATGTCGGAAGCTACCTTCCGGCGGCGGTCGGGGATGTAGATGTCGAGCTGGAACGACTCGAGAAAGACGTATGGGAACGCGATGATGATGCCGAGGCTCCAGAAACTCGCGATCACCGTCGCTTTCTGTCGCAGCACGTGCATCTGCGCCTTGACGTCACGCAGCGGGATCTTGAGTTTGCCTCCGCACAAGCTGATATTCTTCTCGATGAAGTTCTCCCACCACATCATCGACACGAGCAGCAGGCACACGGGGAACGTCCACCTGTCTATGTCGATGCTCACCGATGACCAAGTCGGTTGCCGGAAGAGGATGTTCGACGGGAAGTCGGTGGTTGTTGTGTCGGCTTTCGTCGTCGTCGAGTTGGTCCGCTGTTGTTCCGCCACCTGCTGACAAACGCGACAAGGAATGACAATGGACGTATCCAAGCTTGTCATTGTCCACCAACGCAGTAGTTTTATTACACTTGTAGGAACACTGTAAACTGGCAGTCAAAGCCAAGTCACAGTTCTATCAAGTATTGAATCATCCTTTTCAGGATGCTGAACAGGAGCATATAGACGCGGGCACAACAACCTGGAATTTGGGTGGCAGACATATGGTAAATGGAATATTAATTAACATGTGGTTGCATAAGAACGCCACAGAAACAACTTTGCAAAGATAAGGAAATGTTATGAACCATCGCCTAATGGACTTGACATGATGGCAGAAACAATTACCTTCTGTGGCTCCTGTGCATAGAAGCGTCCGGAGATTTCCATGCCTATGTTCAGCGACTCGAACTGCCCAAAGAGCAGAATGATGATAGCGGATGCCTGTATGAGGAAGGCGGCGAAGTTGATGATGTACCAAGCGACCTTTTTGATGCGGTTGAAGCGCGTCATCTCGTTGATTTGCTGCTGTCTATGCTCCAGTTCCTCCGGTGTCAACTCCGAGTGCATGTGGATGTACGTCTGCTCCTTCTCCTTCGACGGTCCGAAGCGCGGTGGCCGTCCGAAGGCGATCTTGCAGAAGGCCGGCACAATGCATGTGGCGTTCATGAGGAAGATCGCACGGATCATGTCGACCTTCGGCAGCACGATGAAGACCAAGATGCACATGCCGACAGTCTGAAAACTCTCCATTACGAGGATCTGTGGAGGAAAACACACGCGTCGACAATAAAGATTTATCGAACAAACCATGCTTTCACATGACTCACATAAACACGATGGTCTTGTTGTCATCATGTTTACGATGATGAGGCCGTTTTAAAAGATGTAGACATGCAACTTTCAAACTGAGATTGATTAATTATAAATATTAAAACAATAATGACAGATATTTCTTAAATTAACATAATAGTGTTATTTTCTTCACAGTCGTCGAAACAAGGTTAATATTGAGAGTATGAGCAGAGGTTTTGGCAGCCTAGGTTTCAATTTATCCGCTGTTCGTCCGGCTGACGATATTGATAGGTGGAGGTAGAGTGCTTGCTTCGGCTACGTTCACAGTGTGTTCACACGCTCAAGCGATCTCGATTTCACCGAAAACAGGCTCTTCATTCCATTCATCAAGTCCCACTCCACAAATATTACAGACTTAACCATGCCGAAGCGGAAGGTTAACATGCCTATGTTTTTCTTTAGGTTCCCCTTCTATAAGAAATGGGATTGTATTATGTGCCATTGCGTTGCCTCCGCCGGCGCCCTCCTCCTGTAGCCATGATAGCAATATTAGTTCGTGCGTTCAAACAACAAGACTTGTTATTCATATTTTCAGTAGTTAATCTATAACATGTTGGTGACAGGTGACTAAAATGAAGCCATGTCTTTACTGTATTGGACAATGAGGACCCAACTGACACTACGTCTTTATGCATCATCTGTTTTAGAACAACGTATATAGACTTATTCGACCAGCACGTGATAACAATATAACAATAACTATTATGTCGTGCTCTGTTGTGTCACGCGAGAGTCATAAGTAAGTATCGCGATGAGAATAGAGACCACGTAACGTGCCTGCACGAGGGCGAGCGGCTTGGGCCAAGGCTGACTGCCAAAGAGCATCTTGAGGAAGTACACGACGAAGGTGAGGGCGTGAGGCATCGCGATACACATCATCAGGATCGTCACCCACGTGTTGCGCCATCGCGCCGATATCTCGGTCACTCCTTCCAGTTTCTGCAAGGAGACGCCAGCGAAGGTACTAGTCGGCTAATGGCTACATTACGACCTACCTGTCTGATCACGAAAACCTTATGAACTAATTCAAACGTATGTTCCATTTTACAATAGTAATATTCTCAACAAAGCATGCATGATTATAGAAATATCGAGAGAAATAGACCGTGTTGTTTAAGCTCACTAAATATAATGGAATAAGATAATGTAGGGTAACAGCATTGAAGGAACAATGTAGATTAAAGTTAGGGAACTGTTCATTCTCGAAAGATGAAATTAATGAAACATATTTAAAAAATAAAAATGAACACATGATGAGAAAATGCGTGTTTTATATAGTAGAAAACAAAACGTGAGTTTCTCAATAAGCCAAATGTACCCACGTCTTTGTTTTCTGTTCTGCGTGGCTATCTATTTTCAAACGTAGCCTCTGTTACCCAGACACCGTGAGGTGGCAGCACTTATTTGCCCCTCACATCCACCTGATTGTTAGTCTTGTTTAACCGACTGCCACTCGGACTTCTAAACTTCAAGAAGGTACTGCTAAAAAGTCATGTTTCACTATCCTGTAGTTGTAACGTGACTGTGTGCTAAAGTAATAAGTTAATAAAATAAATATGACAATTAGATAAATACAATTAACTGTACATTAAGTGTACATTAAAACGATGTACATAATTATACATTAAATTTCACGGTCATGCAATGTAAAGGATACGATACTGTGGGCTACAATAATAAATATGTTAATAAAACATAATAATAAATAGATCAACAGAATTATTTGTACATTAAATAAAAAGCACGCAGTTCATGATTAACACTAACACAATCTATTATAACGTCAGTGACTGAATGACAGGGATGGCGGCTCTCTGGAACACTTCTGCAGTAGATGCAATGACAGCTTCACCGGTAAGTGCGTCACACAGTGGAATACAGCGTACGTAGAATGACTGCTGGTAGGGCGTGCAAGTGGCTGGTAGGGTTCGTAGTTTGTGCTTGTGTTGGCGTCTGGTGCGCGCATGTGCTGTGGTGATGATGACAGGCAAGCTGATGCGCATTAGTCCGTGGTGAATAAAAACACATAATGACATCTTTTATACGCCTTCGTGTGTACAAGGAGTTCAATATAAGGTTAGTGCACATTCAGACAACAGAGCGCGTAAAAGAATCGGCTGTGCGGTTTGTCACCGGTGATTACCGCAAAACTTCACGCGTCAGTGATATGCGCCTTCGTGTGTACAAGGAGTTCCACATTAGGTTAGTGGACATAACACTGACACATGAAGTGTTGCGGTAATCACCGGTGACAAACCGCACAGCGGATTTTTTTACGGGCTCTATTGTCTGAATGCCTGTCTTTGTGTGACATGTCCAGGCACATGTGGCAAACTCGAGCGTTGGCCGCACGAGTACCTCGTATGTCGTTTGTCTCACTTGTGGTGGCGTCGCATGCAGTGTTCTGTTGAGTAAGCCAGGTGGCTTTGTTCTGCACTATTTTGACATGTGGTTGCCACGATAGTTTTGTGTTGAGTCCTGGTTGTCAGTCCGTGGTATTTGTTGGCTCCCCATAAAGTAATCATACGCCGATATGTTCTTCTTGATAGTAACCGATAAGACGTTGATGTACATTAAAAACAACATAGGCCCCAGCACACTTCCTTGTGGGACTCCTGAGAGTACACCAGCTGACTGAGATGTTTGTCCGTTGATAACTTTTAATAGCATTGTATTAT
>JAODUO010000421.1:117500-220000 GCA_025642075.2 Ridgeia piscesae
GCCAGCCAGCCAGCCAGCCAGCCAGCCAGCCAGCCAGCCAGCCAGCCAGCCAGCCAGCCAGCCAGCCAGCCAGCCAGCCAGCCAGCCAGCCAGCCAGCCAGCCAGCCAGCCAGCCAGCTAGTCTATAAAGGCGACACAGAAAATGGACTTTTAATATTAGAGTCTGAAGAAGTCTTGATTATCGAGCAGTGAGGTGCTTCCTCCGATTGGATGCGTCCCAATGAACCGTAATGTAAGGCATGTTAGTATATTTATGTAAGCTAATTGTCACACATCGTAATCATTGAAAAGTCAGTGCAGGCTACCTTTCAACGAACATATCCCGCGCCATTCGGATAGGGAATCCGATCTTGCGTATCTTTGCAACTTCCAACAACCCGTTATAACGCATCTGAGCCTGCACCATGTGACTTCTGAACTTCATTGGCATACTGTCGTTGTTCGGCTTGATACATCTAGACAGGGGAATAAACAGCTGAGTGTAGCCCAAGTCATGTTACTTTTACATCAACGCAATTTATTGTGTAAATGATCAGTATGTTTATACAACACAGCGGTTTTTATCAACTTAGTCGCGACACAACATTAACTTAGATTGCTAAGGCATGTTGACTAGGCCGCCAAAAGTCTTCACCCTCGCTAGTGATTGGTCGACTGTTCGTATATTTTCTTTAATTGATTCACTTGCCTGTACTAGACGCATTCGAGACGTTATTTTTGCTTCATTAACATTTCCTCATACGTCTAATGTATATTAATATGTTATGTTCTTTCCTACAATACAAATAATACATAGCATACCCTATGTACACACAATTAAAAGTTCGATGACAATGATTCTTGTTGATAACTGATAGTAGCGTAGCTTTGCCTATCACTTGTCTTGCCTGCTCTAGATATAAACAACGGATATTTCTCACTTGACAAACAACGGTCGTGTCGCACTCAGTTTGTTGGTAAGGTCCATCAACGAAGCCTACAATGAAAAATGGAAAAGCAAATCATGTAGACGTGATAATTTGAAAGAGATAGACTTCATGCGTGTGACAGGTAGATGCGTGCGTACGTCAGTCGTGTGTATGTAGGTGTATCTGTACGAGTGCATGCGCGCGTATGTGCCACCGTGACGATATTGAAAGTGACATTTGCAAGTAAGTGTAACCATCTGCATAATGACATGACCTGCTGCATACACAATAGAAAACTAAGAGGAGTTTCATGTAAGTTTGTTTTTATGGTAGGGCGTTAATGGTTGTACACTTACCGTAAAACACTGCGTCAATGAACGCTTTTTACGGCCATGTCCCGAACTGAAACAAAAACAAGTTATGTAACTGTTTATTTTCCTAATAAAAAAATACACTGTATCAAGGGAATGTCACTTTTTGTGGTAATATATCGACAACGGTTTCTTCCTTGTTGTGTGTAGAAAACCCAGTGTCGGTTACTTCCTCATAGCTAATGCATGAACGAGTAACCAATTTTAGGCAGACATAAAGTACTCTCACGGCCCCGTGAGTTAACGCGTCGACGCCTGAATGAGTCACTTGCAGCTAGTTACGACTACATGCGAATAACACACACGGCACGGCTGGTTTCTTTTTTAAGTTATGGGCGGTTTGTTGTTCGTTAAAAAACCATGATGATTGGCAAACGTGTCCGTCGGTAGGGTGCTGCTAAATGTATACGCATTCAGCAGTTTATGGGACGATTAATTGACATAGGCATAATAGGAGTGTCAAAGGATAACACAACTTGCATTATACTGTGTATCACGCTAATAATAACAACGGTTGGCTAATTCAGGAACAAAGACTAGAGACTAACCATGCTGTGACTAGATTGGCTGCTCCTTCACACATGCCGCGCACACAAAACACACCTAATTGGACAAGCGTACGCACACATACGCACGCACTGCATGCACATGCAAACATACACATGTAAACGTGCGCCCATGCAAGGGCACATGTGTATTATACAGTTACAGTGCATTGAAAAGAATGTACTACTAATGTTAACGGTTGTAGTGACGGCCAGGCCGCCGGTCATGAACATGTGTATGAAATGGTGAATGTGTACGGCGACGACACCCCGGCCCGTAGTGTTGTTATACCCGTGACTCTTGCTGCTACGGACGCTGCCATCCATACTCTCCGCCGAGTCGGCGAACAGTAGGCGGATATGTTCCACGGAACTCGTCTTCATGCAGTCGATGACGTTCTGACTCAGCGGGTCTCTGTTCTTGTCCAGGAAGTTATCCGCGTTGTACGTCACCTGCAAATGTGAAGACGGACACAATTAGATATTCGACAGTCAATAAACATAGCGCATCCGGAATGAATGAAAGTAAGCTCAACGGATCAGTACTGCGTCACAAAGGATCAATCTTGTTGGTGTCGGATTGCGTTTAAACGGATTTATAAAGGAACCCGTCATAAACCAGACACATCACTCTTCCCTGTAACAAAAACAGGATTATTCGCTCAATGCAAACATGTAGGTATTGAAGTGTGGTGGTATATTCAAAGAAGTAATGACAGATTACAATTAATAGGTTAGCCTTGCATATTAGTCTCGCTTTTTATGCCAAGTCATTTAGTTATTCCACCCATTGAATCTCACAGGTGGGATTAATTTCGCAGTGTGGCGAATTTCTCACGCCAACGGTACTACCCTTCAGTGATATTGAAACAAAATCAACTGGAATAAAAAGTTTTCAGTTGCTGGTGGGATGTAAAGTAATTAGTATAATTTTCCAAAAGCCACTGACCATCTATGCGTAACCCACGCAATAAAGTAGCAAAGAACGGGGGTCACTGCAAGTTTTTTGCATATACTTATCTTTAGCCACAATTGTTTCAGTCGTAATTGTTTGATACTCCAAGTCTGGGCAGTTCACAATGTAAAATAATTAAAAGATGGGATTGGATAGAACATTATGGTATACACCAGAACTGCCTTCTACTTATTGGCTTAGCCTTAATTATATTAAAGCTCAATCATACTGGTTCTGAGGACCTTTATTCTCATCACCAAAACCAATACAACGGTATAGATTATACATGAATCATGTGTAATCTAACATATGTTATGCTGTTTGAGTGTAAACAGGCACGCACCATGCCAGCGTAGTGTCTAATGCCAAACGTTGCCCTGTCGCCCTTGTGTGTGCGCTCGTAGTGTTTATTCGTCGCGAACGTGCGGTGGAACCGTCGCACGAGGCCCTCGTCGGTGGCCTGCGGAGTGCGAGATTCCTCCTCCAGTATCTCGAGTAGACCCATCGTGCCGCTCGACCGGTCTCCCTAGAGACCAAACAACAACACGTGACGACACTTCCAAGTTGTATGTCTGTTCTTGAATTATTCACATTTATTAACACATTGTTTTAAATAATAATGTAACAAAATATGTTAAATGTCACAGTCACCGAAACAGCGGTAATAACCTGTAACTATGTTGGCATTTTGAAAGATGGCTGCTGGAACGCTTGATCAACCACTGCCCAAACATTAGATGATACCATTTAGAGGATATGTGACCACAATTTGATGAGCAACGTCTATCACATATGATAACATATATAGTATATGTATATGTATATGTATATGTATATGATATGTATATGTATATGTATATGTATATGTATATGTATATGTATATGTATATGTATATGTATATGTATATGTATATGTATATGTATATATATATAATATATAATATATATATATATATATATATATATATATATATATATATATATATATATATATATATATATGTATGTATATATGTATTATATATATATATATATATATATATATATATATATATATATATATATATATATATATATATATATATATATATATATACGTCTATCACATACAATAATGCACCATATTCTTGTTTTCGCGTAGACTTTTAGAAATGAAACAAACCGACAAAAATGGAACAATTACATTGATTAGATAGAAGCTACATTCAAGCCAAATGCCACTGGACAGAAATGGCACCGCCTAATGCAGAGGATGTCCAAGTTTGAAACGTCATTTAAAATATTTTATGGCTCATCAAATCATGGTTACATATCCTGTAAAATCATATGATCTTATATATGGGCAATGTTTGTTCACGCGTTTCATCCTCGCTTTAAATTTAAAACTTTCAATTTGTAAACCTATTCTAAACGCGTTTATTGCATATTTTCATTTATTGCTCTCAAATTGATTAGTTCCATATTCGCTGATCACGGGATTACTGCAACTAAATCAGCGATCGTCATTATCGCAAGGGACAGAACAACGTCCTCTAAGAGGAATTTACATGGACGTTTTATAGATAAAAATTACATGGCAGCCTTAAGAATAAATTGGAGACCAGGTTGGAATGCTGACGCTACTTACAAGGAAGAGGTCGAGTATGGGTCCGTTGTTCTCGTACTTAATCTTCGTCCAGTCGATGCCTCCTCCCTCCAGTTCCTGTTGGTCCTGGGAGAAGAGGTGCTCGTTGAAGAAGTACTGCAGTCGCTCATTGGCGATGTTAATTAGCAGTTGCTCGAAGCCGTTCTTCTCGAAGTTCTCGAAGCCCGACATATCGAGGATACCGATCGAACCGCCCCTGCTGTTAGTGATATCACATAAAACAATTACATTATAATGTGTGTGTGTGTGTGTGTGTGTGTGTGTGTGTGTGGTGCGTGCGTGCGTGCGTGCGTGCGTGCGTGCGTGCGTGGGTGTGGGCGTGGGCGTGGGCGTGGGCGTGGGCGTGGGCGTGGGCGTGGGCGTGGGCGTGCGCGTGGGGGGCGTGCGCGTGCGCGTGCGCGTGCGCGTGCGCGTGCGCGTGCGCGTGCGCGTGCGCGTGCGCGTGCGCGTGCGCGTGCGCGTGCGCGTGCGCTGGCGTGCGCGTGCGCGTGCGCGTGCGCGTGCGCGTGCGCGTGCGTGCGCGTGCGTGGCGTGGCGTGGCGTGTGCGTGGCGTGCGTGGCGTGGCGTGTGCGTGTGCGTGTGCGTGTGCGTGTGCGTGTGCGTGTGCGTGTGCGTGTGCGTGTGCGTGTGTGTTACAGACTACATGGGTAGCGACATAGGCGAGTCGTTACCTTGCTCTGGCGGTTGAGTTGAGGTTGAGATTGATCTGTCTGCCCAGCCAACTGAAGAGTCGCTCATACAGAGCCTTGGCCAGGGCGTCCCTCGTGTCACTCGCCTCCTTCACATTCTTACGACGGACGAAGTCTTCGCCCCGTCGTCCTAACGGCGAGTACAGTTAATATGGTAGACGCAATATTATGTTTAATTGTTAATCTTCTTGGAACCATTCAAAACATTGTTTTCAAAATTCCTGACAAATACATTTCTTTCACAATCAACTCTACTTCTGTTGGTCACAGTTATTGCTCGACAACTATCCATCCCATCAGTGATTCTTGTTTTTATTTAAATGCTATAGAAACTATTGAACACTGCGAATTCCTGAAACTTTGAACATGCACTGTATGCTTTATATGGCTGCTCACTTGGGTTCAACGTTCTTCCCCAATAATAATGCTGTTCACACACGGTCACCAAAGCACGAATTACATAATAATAATTGTTATAATTTGATAGTAACTGAAATGTCGATAACAGTAGTGTGTCACTTGATTATTAAAACGTTCATTGTTCTTGAAACAGCCACTTTAGTGTGATCCCCGTTAGAGGACCTCAATCTGTAGACCCGAGTCTACGCTCTCACCGTGGTTAGTGACGACATCTTCGGTCAGCACCTGCCGAAAACGTGTCTCGTCGACAAACAGAAGTTCACGGGCTGGAAACAAATTCACACAAAACATACTAAAGAGACTGCGCGTGTGAGGATTCACAAAGGTCACATGAGGGTTCACAAAGGTCACATGAGGGTTCACAAAGGTCACATGAGGGTTCACAAAGGTCACATCACCATTTGTTCATCGATTTTTCCTGCAAACATATTATCGTTACCTGTAGAAATAGCAACGACTACAATATATACTGTTTTATGACAAAATACACAAGCCTATCAATACAGTAGTATAGCGTTGAATGACTTTTCACACTACTTAATGTACATTATTATGTGTAACATATGCGAGGCCAATAGATAACATAGCATTTCTTCAAAACACGTTTGGTGAGTTCTATGTTTGGCTCATATATATGTCTTTCCGGTCGTACCGTAACTGAATGATCGTTCATTGACGATATTAACTCCGCCACTGGGGTCGTCTGTGTCCTCAAACTCGATATTTGTCATGTGCAAGATGGCTGCCAGAATAACGAATGTCAGCAGGATATCCTGCAAATATTAAGCATTTTAGCATTTTTATGTGGCAATCAAGTAATGCAAAAAATTGTGCGTCTAACATATTTAAATATACAATGAAATAGTATAATGCATACTATCGGTCTAGGTAAAAGCGTGCTTTGTGAAGACCATTTCACAACTTGCTTATATATCAAGATAAAGAGAACCAGCATATGATGAAGACGAGCCGCACTGGATCAAGACGGGACACGATGACGATGACGATGACGATGACGATGACGATGACGATGACGATGACGATGACGATGACGATGACGATGACGATGACGATGACGATGACGATGACGATGACGATGACGATGACGATGACGATGACGATGACGATGACGATGACGATGACGAGGAGGACAAACAGAGAAATACTAATAAGAAGAAAATTATGAATAATAATAACACGATGGTGATGATGGTAATGATGATGATACTTATGATGGTTATAGTGATGTTGATTAAGATGGAGGATAGAACGAAGAAGAAAAGAGGAATAACGAAGCAATGATAATGATGACGACATCGAGATGCCGATTATACCGATAATACTGTTACTGAGGAGAGAAAGTGACAAATTGATTGCATGAAGTACACAAAAGATTACATTTTTCAGGTCAATGAGACGAATGTTAAAAAGGATATATATATATATATATATATATATATATATATATATATATATATATATACAAGCACCGACACACCTCATTCTGCATGCCCAACAGGCGCATCGTGTTTTCGACGTTCTGAAACTTCTCAGCACATAGAGACTTCTCCTGCTCGCTTGAGAACAGACTCTGCCCGTATTCACCATGCAAGATTCTGCGGACGAATAACACGACTGACACTGGCATTGACACTGGCATTGACACTGACACTGACACTGACACTGACACTGACACTGACACTGACACTGACACTGACACTGACACTGACACTGACACTGACACTGACACTGACACCGACTAACATAACCTCTAAGTATCAAGTTGCAGTGCGTCTTAGTTTTCAAGAAAACATAAAATAAAGGTATCTTGTCAAATGTGCTCAGAAACCAACAAGAATTTGAGTTAAACATGGTTGGGTATGAAGTGTTTGATAATAAGTAATGGTGATGCGTGAAACGATGTATGCATTTTATTGTTTCTTTAAACGACGGAATGCAATACATACATAGTCTTTCTTTTACTGTCGGACTACTGGAGTCCTCTGTATGATAGCCTATGAATACATTTTACAATTATATCTCCTTAATATGAAGCAAACTTTGTTTTACACTGAAGTGCAGAGTATGAGAAGAACGACAACGCGGTCCAAATAACTACTGCAGTGATTCAATAAACCAACCTTGTCACAGAAATATAACACATACTTGTAGTCGGACATATCTCCCAGATGGAATTTGTGCCTCTTTTCATCCGGAACACCCGCCAGGAAGTAATAGAATATGTGGAAGTTGCCATCATACATGTCTCTTTGAACCACACGTGACTTCTCGAGCAGGTAATGCGAGATTTCAGCTACAAACAAGATCAAACAAACCAAATTGACTAATAAATAATATCATTGTTTAATTATTATATTATCATTGTTCGTAGTTTTAGTAAGATTATATTTAGGTGTGTCTGTGTGTAATGTGTATGTATCTATGTATGTATGTGTATATGTATGTGTATATGTATGAGTATGTGTGAGCACGTGTGCATTTGAACATGAATTTATGGAAGCATATGAAAACAATAATGGGACTTAATAAAACAAATGGCAAATCATGCATGCAAGGTCAGCTAACAAAACAACGGATGGTGATTGTGGCCAATACAAAGAACGATTTCTTTGTGTCTGTGAGTGACCTTTTGCCTCGGTTAAATAAGAGTCACAAGGTGTTCAACGTTAACGAGGAACTGCCGGATCAGTATGTGATAAGCGTATGTACTACTTTTAAAGCCTTGGAGAGTGTTAAAGCCAACAAGACTACTGGGCCTGACAACATCCCTGCATGGGTGTTAAGAAATTATGCAAATGTTCTCGCCCCTCCACTAACTGCAATTTTTTTAACAATTCACTAAGAGAAGGTGTACTCCCTGTGGAATGGAAATGGCCAATGTAATACTGTTGCCAAAAACAAGCCCCCCCCCTGTGTCGATCGAAAAAGACATTAGACCAATTTCACTAACTCCAATAGCTGCCAAGGTGTTGGAATCAATAATAATGAAATGGGTGGATAAAACAATTGAAGGTGAAATTGATGCTAAGCAATTTGGAGGAATTAGCGGAACGTCCACAACAGACGTTCTTGTAGAACTGGTTCATATGTGGTATAAGGCGACAGATGAATTGAATTCTTATGTCAAAGTTGTAATGCTAGACTTTAGCTAAGCGTTTGATTTTATTAATCATCATTTGTTGCTAGATAAGCTACAGTCGTATGGGTTGGCCGCACATATTTTAAGATGGATGGCAACATTTCTATTAGACAGCTCAGCGAGTATAAATAGGAAATGAATATTCCCATTCTGGTCATCCCAATGGGGGAGTACCGCAAGGGACATTGTCTGGACCTAAATGTTTCCTTGTTTATATAAATGATTTAAGAAAGACTGTTTCATTATATAAGTATGTAGATGGCAGTACGTTATTTGAAATATGCGACAGAAATGATGTATCTGTTATACAAGAGTCAGTTGATATTGCTGCTAAATGGACAGAACAGAATGACATGAAAATAAATTCGGAAAAATCAAAAGAAATAATCATTAGTTTTGCACAAGATGGCAATTTTAGAAGCACTATCCCGAATATAAAAATTGATGGGAGGGATATAGCACAAGTTTGCCATGCCAAACTATTAGGTGTGACCATTTCTCAGGATCTGACATGGAACAAACACGTGGATAATATTGTGAAAAAGGCTGGTTTACGCTTGTAGATGTTATATCAGTTAAAGCGTGCAGGGATTACACAGAAAGATCTGGTCAGTGTATATGTTAGTGTGGTGAGACCAGTTCTAGAATATGCATGTCCTGTATGGCACACTAACTTGCACCAATATTTGTCTGACAATATTTAAGTTATACAAAAAAGGGCACTAAAATTTATTTTTCCTGGATTGGGATACGCGGTGATACTTAGACGTGTTAACCTGGATACGTTGAATGTAAGACGGGACAGCATTTGTCAAAAATATCTTGATAAAATTAAAGTCGGCACACACAGATTAAATTATCTGCTGCCTGACAAAAGACATACCGAATATAATATTAGACAACAAAATGTGTACCCGTTACCAGTTACTAGAACGAATAGATTCCGTAACTCCTTTATACCGTGGGCTTTATACAACTGTCAGTAAAAAGGCTATTAATACGGTATGATTTGCGGTATCAAATGTTTTTCTATTGTATTTGTATGATGTTTTGATGAGTTAATTGTAACCTATTGTAATGTCAATCCAACTCAGTTGAGTTGCTAATAAAACTTGTGTTATTATTTTATTATTATAATTTGTACGGGCGGGCGGGCGTGGGTATGCACCGCCTATGTACAACCTATTGACCTATATAAACGTTGAATTTAATCCTGGTATTGTCAAAGTTTCAGATGGGGATACTACGCGCACACAATACCTAAGAAGAAGCAGCATAATCTTTCTTTTCTGTTCTCGTCAACGATCGCACACCAGTGGGAGGACAGATTTCAGTAGCCAACAAGGGCACACATCACAAGAGTTGAAGAGACTCACCTCCTGTCAGAGTTCCGTCGCGTGTACAGTGCAGATCGACGTATTTACCGAAGCGACTGCTGTTGTTATTCATCAATGTCTTTGCGTTGCCGAATGCCTCGAGCAGGGGATTTGCCTACAATAATAAATAATAATACCTAAGGAACTTTTATGGTGTCAGTATGCTCAACATCTGAGGTCTGTGATGCAACACAACCAGTGGATTAAGCAATCTCACAGACAAGGGCATTGCAAAGGGCATCAACATGGGTGCGCTAGGACAAGATAAAACAGATAGGAGACGGCGAAATATAATAACATTTTCTGCCGATTTAATGTTGTCAGGAAGTGTATGTCACATGTGTGTGTGTGTGTGTGTGTGTGTGTGTGTGTGTGTGTGTGTGTGTGTGTGTGTGTGTGTGTGTGTGTGTGTGTGTGTGTGTGTGTGTGTGTGTGTGTGTTTTTTATGTATATGTATATATATATATATATATATATATATATATATATTGTATATTGTGGGTGTGTTGTGTGTGTGTGTGGGGTGGGGTGGGGGTGCTGTGTGTTTTGTGTGTAGTGCGTATGTAGTGTATGTGTGTGTATGTGTGTATGTTTATGTGTATGTGTATGTGTGTGTGTGTGTGTGTGTGTGTGTGTGTGTGTGTGTGTGTGTGTGTGTGTGTGTGTGCGTGTGCG
Organism: Ridgeia piscesae; assembly: GCA_025642075.2. Taxonomy (NCBI): domain Eukaryota; kingdom Metazoa; phylum Annelida; class Polychaeta; order Sabellida; family Siboglinidae; genus Ridgeia; species Ridgeia piscesae. The sequence goes on from JAODUO010000421.1 coordinate 128,246, forward strand.
TGGTGTGCGTGTGCGTGTGCGTGTGCGTGTGCGTGTGCGTGTGTTTGTGTTTGTGTTTGTGGGTGCATGTGTGTTGTGTGTGTGTGTGTGTGTGTGTGTGTGTGTGTGTGTGTGTGTGTATGTGTGTTTGTGTGTGTGTGTGTGTGTGTATGTGTGTGTGTGTGTGTTTGGGGTGTGTATGTGTGTGTATGTGTGTGTATGTGTATGTGTATGTGTATGTTTTGTGTATGTGTGTGTGTATGTGTATTGTATGTTTTGTGTATGTGTATGTGTATGTGTATGTGTATGTGTATGTGTATGTGTATGTGTATGTGTATGTGTATGTGTATGTTTATGTGTATGTGTATGTGTATGTGTAGGTGTATGTGTATGTGTATGTGTATGTGTATGTGTATGTGTATGTGTATGTGTATGTGTATGTGTATGTGTATGTGTATGTGTATGTGTATGTGTATGTGTATGTGTATGTGTATGTGTATGTGTATGTGTATGTGTATGTGTATGTGTATGTGTATGTGTATGTGTATGTGTATGTGTATGTGTATGTGTATGTATATGTGTGTGTGTGTTTGTGTGTGTGTGTGTAGTGTGTGTGTATGGGATGGAGAGAGAAATAGAGAGAGAGATAAGGGGTGAGGGAGAGAGAAGGCGAGAGAGAGAGGGATAAGGGGAGAGGGAGAGAGAGAGAGGGAGAAGGAGCCGGACTGGGAGAGAGGTGTGTGTGAGGTGGAGAGAAAGAGATAGAGAGAGAGAGAAGGAGAAGGAGTGAGGGAGGGAGAGAGGTGCATATTTGGGGTGAGTTGCAGTGGAATCTGTGTAACAACAAACTAGTCATATTGGCCAATTATTATGATTTCACACAGATACAGAACTACTGGAATGTCGATAAGCCTAAGAATACATGTCAATGTTATGAAACGAGAAGGCATGTCTGTGGAGGTGACGTATTTGCACTTCCAAAGAATGACAAGATGATTTACTTCAATGATTTTTTGGTGTAAGTTGTCGACTCGGCTCTTGCAGAGAAAGGCGATGTGTTGTATCAGCAGCTTAGCGCTCTCTGTCTTTCCAGCCCCCGAGTCTCCACTGATGAGCACTGTCTGATTAGAATGCGTCTGCAGCATCCGTTGATAGGCGCGGTCGGCCACCCAGAAGATGTGGGGAGGCTGGTCACTGCGCATGCGCACGTTCTTGTATCGTTCATGGTACTGGGAATACAAGGAACATGAATTCATTACCATGTAATTATAGACGATCTCTTATGTATGGATAATGTTTACAGTAAAAGGGTATGTATTAAATATTTCCATGAAACAATTGACTTAATTACGTAGGAGATGCATGTATAATAATAATAATAGCTGTACAACGTCAATAGCACCTTTAATAATAAATTATCCTTAAAACGTTCAAGCTCAGAAGCGCGACAAACAAAATCATTTGGCTAGTCATACACGGGGACAGGCACAATTTGTCATAGGAGCATGGAACCGCCGAAAAAGTATGGTGGAAAAGCAATTTCAAACAAATAGTTTTAGGAACAAAAAGTTGTTTGGAAACGGATGATCTAAGGGGCATAGAGATATCAGAGAAATGTAGCTGATTAACTAAGTTTGTCGGTTGTTGAGTAGAAAGTGTAAGGTTTGTAACAGTAGCCAATTTAAATTTTAAATTTAATGTATTTGAATGTTTTTAAGAAAGGTTTCAATTATCAGTATATATATATATATATATATATATATATATATATATATATATTTTTTTGGTTTTTGATACTCACCCCTCTCACACACACACACACACACACACACACACACACACACGCGCACACACGCGCGCACACACACACACACACACACACACACACACACACACACATAAATATAATGTGCGGTGTTTATTGTTATGGAATGTTAACGCATTTGTCTAACATTAACATCGTTTTTATTGTTTTATTATAAAGGGTGACTTATCTACAATTAAATAAGAAACGTTATAATTATAGAAAACAAACATTTACAATAACTAATAACATTATTATCGCGACCGAGGATATAAACGCAAAAGAAGTAACTTTATCATTATTATTATTATTATTATTATTATTATTATTAGTAGTAGTAGTAGTAGTAGTAGTAGTAGTAGTAGTAGTAGTAGTAGCAGTAGCAGTACAAAAGGGTTTTTGGGTGGGGAGAGTGGTGTGTTGTTTGGTTACAGAGAGAGTGTGTGGGTGGGGGGGGGGTTTTGGGGTGTGGGGTGTGTTGGTGTGTTTTTTTTGGGTGTGTGTGTTGTGTTTGGGGTAGTTTTTATTGTGTGGTGTGGGGTGGGGTGTGGGGTGTGGGGTGTGTGGTGTGGGGTGTGGTGGTGGTGTGGTGGTGGTTGTGGGGGTTGGGGGTGTGTGGTGGGGGTGGGGTTTTGGTGGGGTTTGGGTGGGGTGGTTTGTTGTTGGTTTGGTTTGTTGTTTGTTGGTGTGGTTGGTGGTTTGGTGGGGTGGTTTTGTGGTGGTGGTGTGGTGGTTGGTTGTTGTGGTGGTGGTGGTGGTGGTGGTTTGGTGGGTGTGTTTGGTTTTGGGGTGTGTTGTGTGTGTGTGTGGTGGGGTGTGGGGGTTTTGGTGGTGGTGGTGGTGTGTGTGTGTTTTGGTGGTTTTGTGTTGGGGGGGGGGGGGGGTGTGTTTTGGGGGGGGGGGGGGTGTGGGGGGAAAGGGGGGGGTGTGGTGTGTGTGGGGTTTTTGGGGTTGTGTGTTGGTGGTGGTGGTTTGTTTGTTGTTTGGGGTTGTTTTGGGTTGTGGTGTTTTTTTGTTGGTGTTAGTGCTGTTTTTTTTTTTTGGGGGTTGTTTGTGTGTGTGTGTGTGTTGGGGGGGTTGTGTGTGTGTGTGTTTTTGGGGTGTGGGGTTGGTGGGGTTTTTGTTGTGGTGGTTTTGGGGGGTTTGGGGGGTGTGTGTGTGTTGGTAGGGGGTGTGTGTGTGTGTGGGGTGTTTTTGGTGTGTGGTGTGTGTGGTGGTGTGGTGGTGGTTGGGTGTTGGTTTTTGTGTGTGGTGGTTTTGTGTGGGGGTGGGGGTGTGTGTTGGGGGGGGGGGGGGGTGGGGTGTTTTTTTTTTGTTTATTTTTGGGGTTTTTTTTGGTGGGTTTTTGGTTGTTGGGGGTTGTTGGGTTTTTGGGTGGTTTGGGTTTTAAAATTGGTGTGGGTTGGGGTTTTGGTTGGGTTGGGTTTTTGGGGGATAGGAGTGATAGGCTTAGCACACATATAGGCATGAACGCATGTTTCACGGGGATGTGGATGTGGAAAACGAATCATTCCATGTAGCTGTGCGAATTGATCGCAACATTGAAATAAAAGAAAATAAATTGATAGCTAATGTTACACATCTAAAATACTCTTCTGATTTTATACGTTTTGTTTCTTCAAAATGTTCTTCCGGCAGCAGCAATAATACAATACTAAGAAAATCACACAAATGACGTCACTACAGTTACTTAGTTTTCCTTATCGCGAGTCCGTACAAAATTAATCCTAACTTACAATGGTTGGCGGATGTGCGAGGTGAAACATCCAACTGATTCGTTCATGTTGTTCCGTATTTATGTAGTCATTATTCCGGTAGTCAAAAAATTATAAATGTGCATTGAATGACACAGCTATAGTTAAGTGTATAAGATCTTTAAAGACGGTATGACTAATCTGTAATCCTAATTCATAATTAATGAGGGATAATAATTAGGTTGACAAAACAATTAACAGTCTTCATTCTAGCTACAAACAATATATACTGAACAACTCAATTACGATTGTTCACTATTAACCTATTACTATTATCTAGATAAAGGAAGATGCGCAATAAGGAAGATGCGAGACTCACGTAATATCGCCCGTCTAGAAACCTTTGTTTCAGCGTGGACACCAAGCTTTCTTCTGTCAACAGGTCGAGCTGCGAGAGATCATCCACGCGCCGGTCACCACTGGTCAATACGATCTGCGACCTCTGCAGGTCGATGTCCGATACCGAATGGCTTATCCCCGCCATGTTTCATTCGCTGGGACACGTTCTAAGTGAATAGCATAATCACGACTGGTCCTATCGGGGGAGGAAGGATGGCAATGAAACAGAAAAAACAAAAAGAACATTTGAGATTTTTATCTCACTTAGATTATATTATTTTATATGTATTACGATGACAAATTAAGGCGGGATAATAACACAATGAATCTAAGAAAGGCCAGCAAAGATTGTATTTCCTGGGAAAACTAAATGCCTTGCACATAGACAAAAACATTTTGTTTGCGTTCCAAGACGTATTTGTGAAAAGTGTTCTGACTTTCGGTCTCAAATGCTGGTGGGGTAACCTCTCAGTCAAAAACAGAGAAAAAATAAAACAATTATACAAGTCAAGAACACGGCAAATGGCAAAGAAAACCTTATTTGATCCCACCCACTTCTTACACGACCATTAGGACCGTCTGCCCTCTGGAAGAAAATACAGAATGCCAACTGTAAAAACCCAACGTGCCCTCAAATCATTCATTCAATCAAGTATTTGAATCAGCCACATAAAATCAACCATTGACCGACATATCATAGTCCCTACCGTTGCCATTGTAATGTTGTTTTATCACATTTATAATTTTGTCTTATAATACTGTCATATTGCTTTAACTTATTTATTCCAGTACTTGATCTATTGTTATAGCTATCGTTTACATATTTATATACTTGATTTGACTGTATACATGCTTTACTATGTGATGTGATTTAAATATTGTATTATTGTTATGCATCTTCCAAAGTGCAAGGTGTTTGTCCATTCATGACAGGACAATAAAGTTTTTGTTGTTATTATTATTATACATACATACATACATACATACATACATACATACATACATACATACATACATACATACATACATACATATATACTTACATACATTACATACATACATATATACATACATATCAGCTGATTGTGTAGGTGCTAGTAGTGTTAATATATTTAAAAATAAAATCGACTTAGATAACTTGGACTCTCGATAAGCCGAAGGGCTTCCTAGTCCACTTGCCATATAGAGTTGAATCTCTAGGTGGCAATCTTGTTAAATACACACATGCACATACACATACATATATGCACTTATACATACATACATACATACATACAAACACACATACATACATAAATACACACACCTACACACATACACACATATACACTTACACACGTACACACGTATACACATACAAACACACAAACACGCACACACGCACACGCACATGCGCACACGCGCACACGCGCACACGCGCACACGCGCACACGCGCACACGCGCACACGCGCACCCGCGCACCCGCGCACCCGCGCACGCGCACACGCGCACACGCGCACACGCGCACACGCGCACACGCGCACACGCGCACACGCGCACACGCGCACACGCGCACACGCGCACACGCGCACACGCGCACACGCGCACACGCGCACACACGCACACACGCACACACGCACACACGCACACACGCACACACGCACACACGCACACACGCACACACGCACACACGCACACACGCACACACGCACACACGCACACACGCACACACGCACACACGCACACACCACACACACACACACACACACACACACACACACACACACACACACACACACACACACATACACACATACACACATACACACATACACACATACACACATACACACATACACACATACACACATACACACATAAACACATACACACATACACACATACACACATACACACATACACACATACACACATACACACATACACACATACACACATGTAGTGTTAATACATTCTTACTTGTGCGTATAGTGTTACTATACTATTTGCTATATATTGAATGTGTAACACTGCTCAAAGAAACATGCAGTTGAATACGTGTTTACCGGGCGTAAGGCATTCCGTTATAGTGTTACAGTTCCTGTTTACTCAGCATGCTAAATAACAGCGACCAACGTCGCCGCTCGGTCCATAACCTGTAAACCCTCTCTTGGTGAATTCACGTCATAAATCTATCGCTTTTCTTCAGCCGAAGGAGTGTAGAAAGACATGTTTTATGGTGGTGTATTCCCGCTGATTCACAGGAAGTGGTGTCGTAGTTTGTCATGCTATCTACTTATGATATTACAAACACTTCCCTGTTTAAACGGCTTGTCTAAGGTAAAATTCGTATACGTTTGGCTTGAACATCTTTATAGATCCGTCCTATGTGTTAGTATACAGTTTCGTCGGTTACCAAGCCAACAGGGCGGCAGTGCCGATCGAGTCTTGCCTTGTTTATTCATAAAATTAAACATAATTCGCCGGAGTTTATCGGAAATTTGCACAGTATCAAAAAAATTCTCGTCGACTGCTATACTTTTTAAATCGAGTGTTTTGAATACAAGTACATACTTACTTTATTGTAGTTTTACATTTGATTAAAAACTGTATTAAAACTGGATATAAGATCATATCCCCACAGAACTTCAAATATCCACACCGTAAACGGGTTAAAACGGCTCTACAAAGTTCTGAACGTAGATTGCAAACACTCAGTGCCATTGATGCTTGACCCCTTGAAGACCTGTTTCTTGTTTGCATCAGTAGTGGCTATTTTATTTATATATTTTGTTATTGTTATTTAGCCATGTAGACCGTTCTATGCTGAGGCCTGCGCGACGTACTGTAACTGTGCAGCCAACTAACGGCAATGAGCAACACATCGTGACTGTGTGCGTATTATATCTATCTGATGAGTGTTGTCAGCCTTGCCCAGACAGATTAGTAAATGTTCATCATATACATTGTCGCCTGTAACTTTATATTCCCGTACGTTATCAGCATTTGGTATACGCCCATGTTGTTGTCCATTAGTCAACATTGTTCTTTTTTCACGATTCTTAGTTGACGCATACAACATAATTTATTTGTTTTTATTCCATGGGTGGGGCTTTGTAGCAGTGTTTTAATAATAATAGCATTACGAAGAGTAATCCCATAGGATTCTAGTTAAAATTATTTGTTAATTTACCGTTCTGGCCCCTGTGTCTGACTCTAGTCTTGTACATGTCATACACCAACACACACACACACACACACACACACACACACACACACACACACAAATATATATATATATATATATATATATATATATATATATATATATATATATATATATATATATATATATATATATATATATATATATATATATATATATATGAATACACAGCGATGCAGTCTTAACTATAATAATAATTTAATGCGGTATAATTCATATTCCTTGTGAAATTCCCCATGATTAGTCAAACATGATTAAGATGTGTATAACGTTCAAGTCAGTGCATTTTTAGTAATTTGCATACACTATTCTAGTTTTAGGACAAATGTATGTTATGCTGAATGTGGTACAGATCATTGCATGTGATAACACATTGCTTTATACACCGGAACTGCGCCGATGCGGATCCCAAGCCCACGAAGAAGAAGAAAAGGCGGCGCGAAACCCCAGCCATATCCTTTCAAGGAATGTATAAGTAAAAGTCGTTCTTAGTTTTTAGTTCTTAGCCCAAACATGGGCTAACGCAGGAGTTCTTCTCTAGAACTACAGGTTACACGTGTACCTCCTGTGTGGGATATTTTACTTCCCCTGGCATAGACACCAGATAGAAGGGACCACCGACTTTTAATGTCTTTTCGGAAAGACACAGGCACCTGTGGGGTAAACGGAATTGCCTAAGTTTCGAAACGGCGGTAGGTGGGATTGAACCACCGTCCCCTCGATTGATAGTCCGGCGCTCTACAACGCGACCACCGCTCCCCACATATTCATCATTTCACGTCCCCAAATCATGAGTCGCGATGCGTCGCTATCGATCTTCCACCCCGGTTGCCGTGAGAAGGTAGCAGATGGTCCCTCAACAACAATAACTGCAGCTAAGCAAGCAAATGGACCAGACGAAGATGCAGAAGTTCGCGCAACATAAAACGTCTACATCATGATCCGGAGGGGACAGAAGTCTTGCATACATTTTAGAAAAGAAACACTGCGTGCGTCCAATATACAAGATGAAAGAGACAAAGAGCGAAGGAAGTCGGAGATGAGTTCAAACGTGTCTACATCGAAGATAACAAATGAAAAAACGGAGTGTGTTGAGTCAGCCTGTGCCCGGACTGAGAGAAGAAGATGGTGGAGGCTACAAGAGTTATCCTCAATAGCATATCCGAAAACGCCCCACAGCAAGCATGCGAAGAGGTGGAGAAGAACCGTTTCACAGTGAAGCTAGTCAGAAGGACAACCGAAGGGGAGGAGCTTATCATAAGAACTGATCTAAATGAGTGAGAGTCTGTAGCGGGTTACGAAAGAGCCAGAGAGGGTGGAGATAAAGTACCAGAAAGGAAATGAAAGAATTCTGGAATTCTTGAGTAAGCAGAAAGCCCACATTTGCTTACTGCCAATACGAGCTTCCAAAAGGGAAAGGAACACTTGATAAGAATGTATTAGATATAAAAACACGTAGAATACATGGTCGGAAGACGAGAAAGAAGGCTGGCAAAAGATTCGAAAGTGATACCAAGAGAAGCTGATGAGCGTCAGCACAGGTTACGTAGCATGGATATGAAGTTGAATAAGAAATGGTAGACAAGCACATTAGAAGCACGCTGGAAGGACAGAAGAAGAAGGAATTTGCTGAGTACATCACGGAGTACTGGACCAAACCGAGGGACATGATATACAAGAGAGTAACTGAGAATGCGGAAAGATCAGCGGAGTATCATATGGGAGAACGACGACATGGTGGTGATCAGAAGAGACACAGGTTGCAATAAAGAGAAAGAAAGAGGCCTTCAAAAGATAACAGGATGAAAAGCCAAAGAATGCGAAAACAATATACCAAGAAGCGAAACAAGAAGCAAAAAGAGGTTGGACGATAGTGAGGGAACAAGTACTATGCAGTATGATATACATCAACTTATCCGGCATCCCACTTTGGCGTAGGCACCACCAGTTCTCTTGGTAGTATATCCTCTGCCTTCTCGAAGTCAACAAAGGCGTGGTAGAACGTCATCTGTCCCTCTCCGATGTTTTTGCTGGATCTCAGCACAAAATAGCGTCGGTTGTACGAAGGTGCAAAAACTGGAGTTAGAATGTATATGATTAAACTTTAAGTGGGATTGTACCATGGCTCAGAGCTAAGTCCACTGCTCTTTACCATCGTATATGAGCGACACTTTCAGAGCCGCATTGCCAATCCAAACATTCAACATCCGCCATTGGAAGCACTACGAAAGCTGGAAAACTGCATCCGTTGTGAAGTTATCCATAAAATTCCAACTGCACCCTTTAACTTAAGTAACACAAGGCAAAACACTGTTTGACCTTGTCATAGATCAAATAGAATCATGTTGTAGTCGAACATAAGATCGCGGTATCTGGAGAAAAATAATCAAAATTTCGGTACCAAATAACAATAGATTCGTTATTTGAAACACAAAAAGTTGCAGCTGTCCTAAGCATCATTCCTACAACGGAACAATACTACGAATGATACGAAACGAAGAACAAACCAAGAAAGTTTTCTTAGGACAATTGTGACCAAAACATGCATGGCATGTTAATTGGAAGCCTTGGAATGATCAAGAATCCAGCAACTGTTCCGTCTTCTTCATTCTATTATTCTACAATTAACTGGTAGAGTTTATATTCGCACATTAAAGCTAATGGAGTTAGAGAATGATAGTATTTATTTATGCGAAGCTCCACTTGCCAATAGACCACACCCGGCAATGTTTACTGTTTCCAAAGCATTCAGGTCATTGTGATTAGCAGGTAACTTCGACTATGGCGAGCCATGTAAATCGTCTTCATGTCGTACACATATCACACACATATCACATTGCAGTGATCACGATTTATTATGTAGTTTGTGCGAGCACAATGGTGTCCATTTCTTTGTAATATAACCCAACACATTTATGGGCGTCATACGATGTCTTATGATCAACATTACCACTGTGGAATCATCGCCAAATCACTTTGTTGAACACTTCAGCAGCTTTCTTTATCACCTGCTTACATATTGGTGCTTATGTTTGCGACCAATACACATGTAAACATCCTGCCCATAGAGACAGTGACGCATCACATAAACACCCGGATCATTAATCAAGTTATGCTCAAGTTCCGACGTGTCGTGCAAGACAGTAACATATATGCTGGTTTATTAACTCAGAAACAAAAACCGGTACATGACAAACCTGTCACAAATTTACTAAATTTAGAAATATAGTTATTCAATAGTTTTGATGTTGAAGTAGTGATATACTAAAATAGCTGGAATAAGACAACTCCAAGTCAAGTTGACGACGACATTGTTCCAGCCCACAATCTTTGTTATGAGCCGTTTATTACCAGTGAGTAATTGTTTCATGATTCGCCCAGTCCTTGCCGTTATGAAGTAGCCGGGCTATCAAATATCAGTACTACCTACATCGTGTTTGTTAATTGCCAACTTGTTCCGTTTACGATAGTTATTTAATGCGACGTCCGTTAACGTCAGTACTTGAGAGGTGTCGGTTTGTCGATCAATCTTCCGCAATGGCTCGGTGTGTGACGGTTGTGCGGTCGGGTGTCGCCGGGTTGACTCATGCATAATGTCCTTAGACAGGACAACACATGGGCCTTTCTACCCACAATCCTCATTTGTTTTATTAGCATCATAGTTTTCTCTTTCATCCTTTGCGGGTTCGAAACCGCGCCTTAATTCGATGAGATGTTTCGCCATGTGTACACACACACACACACACACACACACACACACACACACACACACAAACACAAACACACAAACACAAACACAAACACAAACACAAACACAAACACAAACACAAACACACACACACACACACACACACACACAAACACAAACACAAACACAAACACAAACACAAACACAAACACAAACACAAACACAAACACAAACACAAACACAAACACAAACACAAACACAAACACAAACACAAACACAAACACAAACACAAACACAAACACAAACACAAACACAAACACAAACACAAACACAAATACAAATACAAATACACACACAGGAATGTGGCTGTAGACGGCGACAGAAAAAAATTATATTATGCTGATGGCTACTGAAAATAGGAATCATTGTATTTGACTTATGAACGACAAACGACATCCGAGAGTTATCAAGCTATCACCCAGAACAAGAACGGTGAAGTCATCCGTAAGTAGTAACCAGTCGTTGAGCAGTTAGCTGGCGGCCCCTTAGGACACAGCCCATCCTTCCTGCATACATGCACGCTAGCTACTGCGTCGCTGACGAAGGAAACTAAATCGGCACCATTATATCGGCATGTCATTGTTAACAAAAGGGTGTCGTTGTGTTTTTCAGGCAGTTTAAAATGTTACGTCAGAGGTAGCTTTCGGTTGTGCTTACTGTTACCGCATGTACAATTCTTGGTTGGGCTAGATCAGGTAAACTGAAGTAAACATCTTCACCGGGCTAATTACGACCGTGTTGAATGGTATTTGTGAGTATGAAGATTTTTTATTGCAGTTTAACCCACCTCACTGGTGGGATAACCTAACGAATGATGTCAACAACGCGTCACCCAAACGCATTTCAACCAACAAAAATCAAAAAAATTAATGTTATGGCTGGAAGAGAAATAATGGGAACAACTTCAACAGCAAAATCATCTCTCAATCGAAAGTAACTATCAGTAACTATTTATTTCTGCTTCTTTTTCTGTATAATAATATTATTATCACAAAGGAATGCATTTCTGGAACAGTTTGGACCGACAGAATGCGGCACGAATGATCACCTAATAACATTGGTATATTTTGTGTATGTCTGTGTTCATTGTATTATGAACCATCTCAAGAGGTTTATATTTCACAATATAGATTGCCTTTGCAACTGATAGAGGGGTGTGACCTCCTCTCACAAGTATCGTCAACACCAGTAGTTAATGTGTTAAGGCAGGACTGACGACATTTTTCATATATGAAATTTAAGAAATATTAATATTTTCGAACAAAATATATGCTAAGCCACCCAAATTAATTTATTGTAGTATTAGTATGATAGTTTGCAATAACCATTATGCATATCAGTCAACTATGTAAACAAACTTATTAGATAAGAATAGCTTCACATATGTATCTGATGTTTTGCAATCGTAACTAAGGAGATCTTTAAATATAAGATAACAGAAACATTCAGATACAAAAGTGTAAAAGTTAGTAATTAAACAACAGACACGAGAGAAAATGACAGAGGCGATGGGTCCTTCCGGAGGTGCGCTTTAAATCTGCTCGTCCTCTTTCTGTGCGCCTATGAACGATGACATAAATGTCACACAACTGAAACTCACGGATGTCATGTCGAGTTTTACATTTAGTGAGTAAACAGCGCGCATGCAACCGACAACAACATAACAACGCTCACCTGTTACAACTGGAACCAGTCAGACTGATGTGTCGCTTGCGTCAAGGTGTTCGGCTCGGGCGTGTGTCGCTGGTGGCTACACCTATTGTCACTGTGTCGCCGAGCAAACTGCGTGCGTGCGTGCGTGGCAGCAACCAACGACAGCCGACCACGTCCGACGTCACACCGGTAATTCTATAATCGAGCTGTAAAATGTAACGGATATCTGGTGACAAGCCAACAACTCTTGACAAGGCGCACGTGAATACGACCGCTGACACAACTAACGGGGCGGGTCTCAACAATGCACTCGCCTCGGTGTGCACAGAGCGTGTCCTCGTGTGTGTTTTGCCACATGTTCTTCTGCACATCAATAGTTCTAAACACGAATTCGTCCACCCGTTTAATTACCCATCCATCCACCAAATGTTTCACCCAATTATCCATGTACGTTAATCCATCAGTCCACCCGTCCTTCTGTCCGTTCGACCGTGCAACCGACTCTCCGTTCATTCATATAGGGTAACCTGGGGCAAAACGGCCCCTGGGGGTAATACGCCCCCCGTCTTATCTGCCAAACGAGTGAATACAAACTAACGTTGAATAGGAGAACATGATGCTGCTACCTAGCGAATACTCTTACCACCGCAAGACCAAACGCTATTAAAAGTAAGTTCACAAATCGTTTTTAAAGTTTTGCATACCCTGTGATCTAATAATCACTCTTCGGTCAAATCGATGCTAACATGCCCACCGTGTGATGATAAGCCAGCGACTGGTACTAATGCACTTACATCTATATACGTTTTCAATGACTTTACTCGAAATGGGAGCGATATTAAAGGATTACATGTGAAGGTGAAAAAGTCAGCACTGATGTGTATGGGGTAACACGGCCCTGTCAGAACGGGCCGTCTTGCCCCGTCTAGCCCCGCTATGCAGTATGAATATGGTATGTAAACGCAATAAAGCTGTGATGCATTTATAGCATACACAATAATTTAAGTAAAACGTGAAATAAATTCGACGAAAGCAGCGATGAAGAGGAATGGCCGTGTTTGGAGTGCGGAGAACCATTCAGCTGCGGTCGGCCACGAGAAGTCTGGGTTCAATGCCAATAATGCAAGAATTGGGCTCACAGTGTGTGCACACCAGGGCTCCCGTATTTTGTGTGTCCCAACCGCGAGTCAGAGTGTGATTAGACAGTAGAGTATCTACAAGTCATTCGTTAATACAATATGTTAATGATTTTAAGGCTTGTGATGATGCAAATTCCAAAGCTGATGAGTGTTTTCAGTGACGAGTGTAATGATAATGCAAAATATTGTTTCTAATGACAACTGCAATTTTTTTGACATATTGTAATTAATGATGAGTGGTTTCGATTGAAGATTAGGCTATTGTGATGATGCTCCAAGTATGGCTGTTTCGGTGAACTCGGACAGTGATCTCGGCCTGTGCTCATGACACGCATTTTTGACATATTAGTAATTAATGATGAGTGGTTTCGATTGAAGATTAGGCTTTTGTATCTGCCGCGAAGTCTCGGCCTGTTTCGGTGAACTCGGACAGTGATCTCGGCCTGTGCGGCAGTGATCTCGGCTTTTAATTTTAGCCCGTACAGGGAGTGATGCTCACCAATATAATGAAGTGATATGATGGAACAGCATATGCATCATGTTGCAAAAATATGCAATGCAATAAAGAAGTTGTGACGATCAGTCTTGATTTCGTTCTTATTTCTTGCCTATTGATAACTCCCCAAGTGTTATCGTTGAATATATTGAACCTGCAACGCAATAAAAACAACGCAACCGAGTTATTAATGCAATACATACTAATAAAAAGGGTAGAATGCGTGGTGATGTAATTATCTCGCAATAGTCCTTTTCTTATTGGTTATATTTGATTTGTGTCCGTTGGGAAGGTGCGAACGTATACTATTGTATTGTTTATAGTTATATCTCATTCGATGCTATCCATTCACTAGAGAAATCATCTTGATTGGTCGGGCTTTCAACGTTTTCTCCAATTTAAGAAAGTGTAATACATTGCATGTTGATAATTTCGTAACGACGCACAGCTCTCCCGCTGGTTGTTGGTCGGGGTCGAAGGTGTCTACAAACTATAGTGGTGGGGAAATGCGTGGGAATGAGTCTACAATGTTGCCTGACCACAACAGTCGAGATTTATACAACAACTGGCTGTTTATGCACATGTGGTAGGAATGCTGACCTCAGACGGGTGATGGCTCAAAGAATGACAGGTTCTTGACTATCCTGTAAATGTTCAAAATGTCACCCCAAATGACAGAACATAATAGGAATGGCAGACCAATAATCATTCATGGGCTCGCCGGTATGCTCAGGGTCTAATTAAGAGTTGTAATGCTAGACTTTAGCTAAGCGTTTGATTTTATTAATCATCATTTGTTGCTAGATAAGCTACAGTCGTATGGGTTGCCCGCACATATTTTAAGATGGATGGCAACATTTCTATTAGACAGAGCTCAACGAGTAAAAATAGGAAATGAATATTCCCATTCTGGTCATCCCAATGGGGGAGTACCGCAATGGACATTGTCTGGACCTAAATGTTTCCTTGTTTACATAAATGATTTAAGAACGACTGTTCCATTATATAAGTATGTAGATGACAGTACGTTATTTGAAATATGCGACAGAAATGATGTATCTGTTATACAAGAGTCGATTGATATTGCTGCTAGATGGACAGAACAGAATGACATGAAAATTAATTCGGAAAAATCAAAAGAAATAATCATTAGTTTTGCACAAGATGGCAATTTCAGAAGCACTATCCCGAATATAAAGATTGATGGGAGGGATATAGCACAAGTTTGCCATGCCAAACTATTAGGTGTGACCATTTCTCAGGATCTGACATGGAACAAACACGTGGATAATATTGTGAAAAGGGCTGGTAAACGCTTGTACATGTTATATCAGGTAAAGCGTGCATGGATTACACAGAAAGATCTGGTCAGTGTATATGTTAGTGTGGTGAGACCAGTTCTAGAATATGCATGTCCTGTATGGCACACTAACTTGCCCCACTATTTGTCTGACAATATTGAAGTTATACAAAAAAGGGCACTAAAATGTATTTTTCCTGGATTGGGTTACGCGGAAATACTTAGACGTGTTAACCTGGATACGTTGAATGTAAGACGGAACAGCATTTGTCAAAAATATTTTGATAAAATTAAAGTCGGCACACACAGATTAAATTATCTGCTGCCTGACAAAAGACATATCAAATATAATGTTAGACAACAAAATGTGTACCCGTTACCAGTTACTAGAACGAATAGATTCCGTAACTCCTTTATACCTTGGGCTTTATACAACTGTCAGTAAAAAGGCTATTAATATGGTATGATTTGCGGTATCAAATGTATTTCTATTGTATTTGTATGATGTTTTGATGAGTTAATTGTAACCTATTGTAATGTCAATCCAACTCAGTTGAGTTGCTAATAAAACTTGTGTTATTATTAAAAAAAGGTATTCACCATATTAAAGACAAACAAAATAGGACGGACTAGCTTGACAGAATATTATTGTAGGCCAGTGCATGAGAACTCTATGTTTACGTGCCAATGTGTGCATGTACACGTGTGCCACTGCGTGAGTTGGGACATGTGTGCGTGTGCGTGTGTGTATGCGTATATGTGCATGCGATGCGAGCGCGTGCGCGTGTATGTGTGTGCGCATGCGTGATATATATATATATATATATATATATATATATATATATATATATATATATATATATATATTAAACATTAATATCATGGATTTAAATTGATCCATATGCATGCTCTACCCTCTAGATAAACGGTCACGAATGCTCGGGCTTTTAGCGTTTTCTAAGATCAACAATTTAATTCACATCGGTGGAAATATAAACTTAATAACTACGGATACGTTCATAGGCGAAAACGCCAAAACCGTGAACAATAAGAACCAATATATATATATATATATATATATATATATATATATATATATATATATATATATATATATATATATATATATATAGGAGACAGAGAATGGCAGATAGATGGACGTAGAGTCAGGGGCGCAAGGTGCATATTGTGCTTTATTCACAAACCCAAAGCTCCATTTTATTTATGCAGAAATAAGTTAAAATAAGTTATACACTATACATTTCTCAGTAGTTTCCAGCGTCGGAATTCAAAGTTTTATGGAGGAAGCAAATGTATCAAAAGATCGCGTTTTATCGTCATGGAGAGGAAGTCAGTTTTCCCGCGATGACTATGTAAAATTAAACACGTCACCGCGAGCGTATACGTAACCAAACGCGAACGCGTTCTGACTTTCGCGGGACAGTCCATTGATCATGACGGGGTAGTTGATAAGTTAAAAAACTAATGTTTGATAAAATCAACCACCAGTTCAAAAACTTACAAACTCTAAGATAGCCCTATTTCAAGAAATACAAAATTGCGTAGAAACGACCGGTTTCGTCTTCAAAACCGTCGCTTTGTTTGTGTCATATCCATAAATCCAACCCTGGAAAAGCCGTTTAGGCTACGTCAACCGTTTTTGAAACGAGTGTTCTCGTTGGTCTGTTGAACAGTCTTTTCTTCTAGAACATTCTGCCGGGTGTTCGAAATAATTCATTCCGATTGGCTAGTTAAACAGGGGTTCCATATTAGCCAATCAAAACCTTCGACTGAGTAACGTTATACGTGGATTTGATCGTTAAGGAAATTAGTTGAGCGCAACTCCTCGAGCTAGCAAGACGTTCAGAAGGTCGAACAGTGAAGCCAAAAAGGACTTCGGATGTATCGTTTGTCGAGCCTGAACATTTGCGCTACAACAACAGAAGCGGTCGAACGTTAGCGGCAACGCGTGCAAGTCTGAAGACACACAATGCTCTGTGCGATTGAACACCATTTCATCACCGTCTTCCGTGCATCAAGTTGTCGTTGCCAACGAACGTTGCCGCCATGCCATGGTTACCACCGCTCTCGGGTAAAAAGGTAGGCATTTTTATATAAAACAGTCCGAATTCAAATCTAAGTTATGCTGCTTGCGAAATTTATATAATGCGTTTGCTTAAAAAAAACATGGTTACTCAGATTTGGTTATTGTGTTTTCAGATGTGCGCAGTCGTGAATCGATATGCTGTTCCCCACCTTTGCCTTCGCCACCACCACGGGAACTTCAGAATGCCGCGTGTCGTTACGATCACAGACGGAGCCAAATCTGTCGGCGACAACATCACGCATCAATTCACGCATCCCCTGGCGCCATCACGAACGCCGGTCAATTCGCATCGAAACGCGGCATCGCCAAAACCCGTTGTTGTTCTCCACCTTCGGCTTCGCTACCGCAAATCCGGAATGCCGCGTGACGTCACAATCACAGACGAGCCAAATCTTTCGGCGGCAACTTCACGCATTCACTTCCGCCGGCGCCGCCACGATCGCCGTTCAACTCGCGTCGAAACGCGACATCGCCAAAGCGCTACAAGGGCAACCGGGCGAATTCGGCGCAACGAGAGTGTTTCTTTCAAATACGCGAGCATCCGATGTTACCGCAGCAACAGTCGGTATCAGTAACTCCGCATCGTATGTCCTGTCCGTGTCTTGTCTCTTTCTCTGTGGGCCACTACGACGTATTAGTGTCAACGCCCGATTCTATGTTCAGTGTTGTTTAGTTTTGTGACGAGGGGATTGTTACGGGGGACCGTTGCAATTCCCGGATGAGATCCAGGGCCAATCGAACTGAAAAAGTTCGCACTGTTGATTGGATTCCCCTGTTGTGTATCCAGACCTGGTGCTAGTGGCGCTTTGTGGACGAGACCAATGTTGCTTGTCTGTTCGATTTACGTGTCTGTTATGTGTATGTGCTGTGTTATGTTCGAATTGCGGAGAAAGTCACCGAAGTCACCAAAACGTCCGAAACGACGAGGTTCAAGTGTCACTTCGCAAAAGAACACGACATGGTTATGGACAATAATCTGGAACGTTAAACTGCATTAAAAAACGAACATTATCATGAGTCATTATGCCTATTATTATACTTCGTAGGCTTACGCTTGATTCCATTCAATAAAACGGTGACAAAGTACTAATAACGCCTATGTTGTATTTATAGTTAAGTTTGCATCGGTGAGCTAGTAATCGTGAGTTCCCCACCAATTCCAACTAGTCCGAAAAACTACCGACAATAGTTTATATAGGCCTATGACAATTAACGGTGTCTGTCCACATAACGCTGAACCTTGCCGCAGTGTCTTTTACTGTGCCCCAACGAGTTTAAAGTTCAAACGAATGACGTCATCGTGATTGTTGACGAAACCTCGTGACTAGTAGACGTATACGAATGACCCTGTCGCGCTTACATTTTTCCGGGCGTTAAAAAAGTTCCGGTTGAAGTTTCTGCGCATGCGCGATATATGTACAATCATCAATGTGCATTTATACCGGAAATGCTTTGTTGTTTCGCTGGACATTGACGATTTTATATTTATTGCGCATGCGCAGCAACGTCAACTGGATCGTTTTTAACGCCCGGAAAAATGTAAGCGACAGTCAAACGCCAAGAATTCCGAAACCACAAACGAATCGTTTGCCAGTCATTCACAATATATATATATATATATATATATATATATATATATATATATATGTATGTATGTATGTATATATACAATAGCGATCTGCAGTTAACTTATATATATATATATATATATATATATATATATATATATTATGTATGATATATATATATATATATATATATATATATATATATATATATATATATATGAATGTATCCGTAGTTATTAAGTTTATATTTCCACCGATGTGAATTAAATTGTTGTACACACTGTGAAGACATTTCTTTTAGCGCATGCAATCTATTTCACTTGTAAAATGATCACGAAACCTCAGGCTTTTAGCGTTTCCTACTAGAAAATGCTAAAAGCCCGAGTTTTCGTGACCAGTGACACAGGGAAATGGCCGCACAGTACAATATGACCACTATGTATATCGTGTATAATGCAGAAGTCTTTAAATTACTTCTTGATTACTTCAATATAAGCTTGTGACATACACACACATTCTTTAATGACACGTTCACTTGGGAACTATATCCCACTGTGGGGCTACACAGCGCCATGTGAGTGCTAAATATAGCATGACGCGGTACACATGTTTGCGGTTGACGTCATGTTCTCGAAAACTCGGGCTTTTAGACACACCCTTGCAGCTGGGCTGATGCCAGATGTATTGCTTTGCATTCCTTTGGACCACACCAGTGAGACAGGGAGGGGGCCTCTGACGACTGGACAACCCAGGGTCTCCGTATATATTGCCTAGACTTGCGCTGTACTGGAGAGGACACTTCAGTGTCATTGATCAACGACAGTACAACATAGGAGGGAGCAGTCACGAGTCATAAACCCAACCTGCTTGGCATAGGGAACGCGTGCTGCGGGTTGCATCCGGCGGTGGGAGTGAACATCGCGTTCCAGTGGTCAGCTAACTAGGTACCGTCCGCTTCAAGCCAGGTAGCCTCAGAACACCGCCAATGATCGTGGTAATTGTACATCAGTTGTAAAAAAAAACTGGCATGAAAAGGGAAGAAGAAAAAAGAAGGGCACAACTGGTTGAAAAGAGGATCACCAGAATGAGAGATCTGCCAATGCTGCGTTCTCTTCAAAGCCAACTGTTTGTGTCTACCGACAAATTAATTGAAAATTTGTACTTCTATTATTTGAAATTAACCGACATTTTCTGGTGGATGGAGGTATATTTGGGGGTAGATACAGACAAATTGAGAATGATGCGTAACATAATTATGATGAACTGTGTAAATGGCCGATATATAATTTATCGATAATGATGTAATCCACAATCGCAATATATATATATATATGTATATATATATATATATATAGTCAATAATATTATGGATCTTGCACGTTTTTGCAAGTCTACTGATAGACATTGCCCTATATAAATAAATGTCCTGTAGTGTAACAAAACTGACACTTTGCATTTGTTACGTTAGCATATTGTATACAAAATAAACTAATATGACCAACTGAGCGAACAGTATGTATTTATTTCATCCCTGAGAAGAAGCTGAGAAAAATGTAGAAATTCATCTTCTGTGCTTACTGTGAAGTTGGCAATCACTGAATAAATGAAACCGTATTACATTCACATACTTGGTTTGGATCAGATGGATCGCTGGTTGCAGGTAGCACCAGATTCCACACGGGTCGTGTTGTCGTGATTCTGATACGATGCAAAATGGAAGTGCTTTGCTGCCGTGGATGTACACCAAAATGAACAGCCTGGATCTCAGTTGTGTACTTGCATGTGTAGTTCTCAGCGAATGCAATTTATAACGCATTCATCTATCTCAAGGCTGTCACATTTCGATCTGTATTCTTTGTATTGGTGACGGATGTTGAAGATATGGCGTCAAAAGAGTTCCATGCTTTCCTTGGAGCGTTTCTAACATTTCTTACATGGGCCGAGTTTTGGTTTCTTTGACCGTGATGGTAGAAAAGCCGTAGTGTATTTTTTCAGCCGACAAAGTTTCCAAATTTGTTTTGCTTAATTTATCCAAAACATTGTTATTAAGATAGACCAAGGCGTCGACCTCAATGGCCTAGTCAGCAGCGATCGACATTAACAGTTAACCGACGTGTTCGTTTAAAAACACTTACCATCGGCGCATGTCTTAACCATAACGAAACTGGACATGTTAATTATATGACAATAATGTATTTTAAGGCACTACATGGGTCAGACCACGAAGCCAACGTTGCACAGCGCACTGCAGCAGGCGGACGGCGCACGGGCAGTTATGCCCAAGTCCGTTGGACTTTCGTCCCAAAGGACGAAAAAGAATGGTCAACTCCCCGAATGTACAAATGGACATGATTTATTCCTTACACAAATATCTGTTCTCAATGTACACAACACTACACAGAACAACATTCTACTGTCAGAAACGACATATCAAACAATGGTATTCAATCTATTTTTTTCTGCTTAGGCAGATTTACAAAATAATTTTTGTACATTAATGACTGCAATTTCTCCATGACGCCCAACTAAATGGTACACATGTCCGTATAATATATTAGCATTATGAAACGTTTGGGTTTGGAAAATTCAAACCCTTAGGTTCATGTAAATTAAAAAAATATAACTTACTGTCAAGAAAACATACATTCTATCCGTCTTTCTGTTATTCTCTTAAATACTATTAAACTCTATACAACATTCCATAACTAGGAATACAAAATGATGTCTTGAGTTTAATAGGTGCACCAGGTTGTCTAAATTTGTTTCAAGTATTCCATAATAAGAGATAGTTCAGCGCATGGGAAATTTTGTTGCAAGCCATTAATTTACATCATTTGCTTATATATGCCGAAATACAGCCTGTATATGTATTGGGCATCCTTTGCCTTTCAAACTATCCCTGGCAAATCCCCTACAAGAAGTTGAACTAGTTTACAAAGTTGCCAATCGTGACACTTAACCCAGGGTATTAGCACTGTGAACAGTGCTAATACCCGCCCCAATTTGAAGAAGGGTACACAATGTTTGGGAATTCCAGTATAATTACCTGCACCCCAACTGCACGAGTGGTTTTGTGTATTTGAATATTTGTTTCTGCATCTCAAACACTGCTTGTAACTCGAGCACTGTGTGGCTGTCACGTTATTATATGACCAGCGGCCAACGACACTCCTTGTGGGCGATGTCAGGGGCTGACTTGAGGAATTTTTGAAAGGGATGTGCCAGGAGTAGAGAAGAGCTGGCATTGACAAAATCCGACGAAACGATCCCTGGCATGCAAGGATGGTATTGGGGTGATAACTTCATTGCAGAATTATAAATAATAAATGTTTTTTAAGTTACTTCACCCCGGTAGAACAGAATGGATACTTTGGAATGCTGAAATCCTCTATGTTCCATAATTCACAGCAACTGTTACTTTGGCCACAACGCACAAGCAAGCAAATCACATTTACAACATATCATAATGACCAATGCAGTATGAACTAGGGCCTGTTTCGCTTAAATAATGTACTTCATTTGAGACACATTCACCGATTCCATACTACAATAGTGGTAACAGTTAGATAATAGTAAACCTGGTTGAATGTAATCACCAAATTTAACACCACTACTCAAGAATTTACTTTACTCTTCTATGGTTTTTGCGCTGAATATGACATAGCAGATCAATAAATGAGCACTCATATAGGCCATTAATTCTTACAGTACACCACACACAGAAGAACTCAAGTTTAAAACCTGGCTAGTTTAAAACTTGTTTGCCTCATTTCCCCAACAGCAAACATGGCAATAGTGCTGCCAACTTGTTCTCGCAGGCAGGCAACATTCACATGGTATGTCATGCTACCACAAGGCGGTAGTGCCAAGCTCAGACATCTATAATAAATTCATGTCCTCCTATTCTACATGTGGTTATATGCAGCTTTGACTGAAACAAGTCACTTGTATTCATTGCATCACAACCTGAGAACCACACATACGAACCAGGGACAAGTATAGTACCCAAGTACATTGTTTCACTACTTGTACCTGTGTTTTTGAAATGACAAATATATCTACTTATTATGAGAGAAAGGATATTCAACCTCCGAGTCCCTCAGCATCACCAAAATATTTGTTTTGGGTGCAATTATATATATTCATATAATTATATATCTGTGTATACAGTAACAATTCCATTTTTTAAATAAAAGGTATTGTCCAAGCAAATAGGGGTTACAGTTTTACGCAGATGGGCTTTGGTCTGCTTAAAAACACTGGTCTGATTAAGGTCAATCAGGCATTTTTGGTCAATGTATGTTGCAGATAGGTGTTTTTATATATTCCAAAATGCAGCTTAGGCAGAGAGGATATACGATCTCCAAAAACATGCTCCCAAAATGGTTTTATTTTTACAAATAATTATTCATATAATTATATTTATGGTTTACTGTGTACAGTAACAGTTCAAATATTTAAATAAAATCAATGTATTATTCTTGCAGACAGAGATCAAGCTTTTAGGGCGGACCAGACTTTAAATCAGCGAACTGAATAAGGTTAACTGGTCTGCTTAAGTTGCATTTAGGTGTATATATTTTCCATACATACATTATGTATATGTAGTGTATATCTATATAAACACACACATATTACACTGTTTTCAAAAAACTGTTGTAATTGGCACCTTGAATAATGCTGCTGTTGATTGTTAGAACTGAAATGCACTTAAAGGTTGTATGTTCCATCACCAGAGTATATGTATGTACGCCTATGATATATCAGTTATGGACAAACATAATATGGTTTGACTGAAAACGGCAGCAAACATTACATTCCAAAATGTGTTAACTGGCTGACTACATATACTGGCAATATTGCTATATGCTCACCTCCACATGTTGCTAAAACACTGGCACATTTTAGTAATAGAATTCTCCAATAAGAACATATGGTATGATCTGCACTAATCATCAAATTTTTTACACCACAAAATAGTTAAATATTTGTTCATCTGCAGATGTTTATAACTGCAGATTAATTTGTGGATCAGGAACAGTATGGATAAGTGTAATGAGACAGAAGAAGGTTGTTATGTTATGAACACCATGGTGATGGCATATGGTTTCCAAGCAATTAATACAATGACAAGTATTACTTGTTCCAGAAATGTCCCACTGCCTTGAATAAAAAACGATTTTTCCTGGAAACATGCCAACCATGAATTACAAATAATGTTAAGTATTGTGGCGAGTGCTTGAAATTTAGTACGAGCCTTTGTAAAGCTCTCGTCAAGTGCTATCTTTCAATGTTGTATGACTTGACCATGACAAATGATGATCACCATGATGAAACTAACTGTGTTTAGTTCTCCCATTGCACACTAGGTCTAGGACTGGCTTTGATAACTATTAATGTTTGTAGTAAATCACTTTTTTTTATTTACATGATACCACATTTGCAGGTAAATAAAGTGAAGTTTACTGTGGTTAGACACAAGGATATACTGGTAACAGTGATCAGTTGGTGGTAGTTATGTTTCGTTTGTGAGCAGCAGGTAACTTGGCACTGAAAGGTGTATGCAGTGCAGTGTGAACAACAATGCCAGCTGTGACATCACGATCAATTCAAAATGTCATACATTGGCAGCTATGTGGTGGGACAGTGTGTTCTTTGGCAATTTGCAAGATCAAATCAAATAAGTGAATTCATTAATATTTTAGAAGAATTTTTGGTAAAGTACAAATTAGGTTCTTGGACATATTACCATATTGTAATAGGCTAAATTAGTTTTTTGAAATGTAATTCAGAAGAAACAAAAAACTTTAATAAGTTCATCCTAGATTACGCAATAAAAGATGGTGCAATATTTGTGAAGTTGTGCATCTACTGCAATGTATACTGGTAATGTTCTGTGAAAAACCAGAGGCAACAGACCGAGACACAATAGAGCTTAATGGGGAACAACAGTCAAAGACAGGATGGTGCAGCAGGACACTATGCAATTATTGCAGAGAACAAGTGGTAGAACAGTGAGGCATTGAGACATTGAGCCAGAGGTGTTATGGGAAGATTGATAAGAAAGACATAAGAAAGGTGGAGGAAGCTGGAAGGTGGAAGAGAGTACAGCTAAAGGATAACATGTGATGACAGGTGGAAGAGAAAGAGAATACTTAACAGCTAAAGGATGGCATGTGGTGCCAGGTGAAAGAGAGTATTTAACAGTTACAGGATGGCATATGGTGCCAGGTGGAAGAGAGTATTTAACAGTTACAGGATGGCATATGGTGCCAGGTGGAAGAGAGAACAGATAATACTAATGAATAGGCCACGTCTCTTTCAAGATCACAAGAACTCTTGGAGTTACATATGAGGTCTTAACTAATTACAAACAGGAAATATTGTTTGTTGTACCACCATCAGCATAACAAACGTCATGACGGGTACAAACACACATCACTGCGTAGTAGGCCTGGATTATTTGTACTTAGGACAGGATTCACTTACATATTACATATAATTTTAAACAAATATCATGATTTCTGAATACCTACAACTAACCAACCTGTCAATGTTAACTGCCAGTGACAATTTGTTTCACCATACCAAAATAGACGACATTTTAATGCTAAAAACATCTTACTGAAATAAACAATGAAACAGAAAATTAAGCAGAACAATCCAAGTAACATAAATGCAGTTAAACAAATGTAGTCCTTATACTTCACAATTTAGGAACACTTACTGTTAACTCTGATCACCTGATATAACAAACCATGAACTTTGCAGTCTGAACAGTTCAAAGCCAGTTTCCCAGCTGCTAAACATGGAGGTGGTGGTGTCAGCAGTGGATGCCACTGTCAGGCGATGGCACAGTTGAGATATGATACAATCACCACTTGTTGGGTTTCTCTTGACTCAATGTGTCGACTTTGCATCATAGCCTCTAACACAACCCATCATAGCCTCTGACACATTCGCTGCAAGTTTCATTCTTTGCTGTTCTTAATGAGCAGTATGATTTTATGTTCTCACAAACCAACAGATGGCGCTAGCATTGTACTGATCACCACACTGTGCCTGAGCCCTTAAACCAATTCAAGAATTCTTACTACACCTGTGTTTAGCTACTTGCAGGTTGTTTGCCTGCTGGGTACATTATAATAAATAACAACAACTAGTGAGAATGACAGCATCATGTGTCATACAGGTCTAGATTGGCAGAATTGACTTGTCATTTGCTATTGCTATTGACTCGCCAAAGTTCGAGAGGCGATACGTTCTTCTTCCCCACTTAATGTGTCGCACGTTGAAGATGGCCTCAAAGTAGACTAGAATGAAGAGCATCTCCCGTATCATCCACGACACAAGGAACATGAACTTGCTGAATGGCAGTGGACCATGCTGCAAGAAAACACACACTCTACAGAGTCACGACACAAGGAACATGAACTTGCTGAATGGCAGTGGACCATGCTGCAAGAAAACACACACTCTACAGAGTCACGACACAAGGAACATGAACTTGCTGAATGGCAGTGGACCATGCTGCAAGAAAACACACACTCTACAGAGTCACGACACAAGGAACATGAACTTGCTGAATGGCAGTGGACCATGCTGCAAGAAAACACACACTCTACAGAGTCACGACACAAGGAACATGAACTTGCTGAATGGCAGTGGACCATGCTGCAAGAAAACACACACTCTACAGAGTCACGACACAAGGAACATGAACTTGCTGAATGGCAGTGGACCATGCTGCAAGAAAACACACACTCTACAGAGTCACGACACAAGGAACATGAACTTGCTGAATGGCAGTGGACCATGCTGCAAGAAAACACACACTCTACAGAGTCATGACACAAGGAACATGAACTTGCTGAATGGCAGTGGACCATGCTGCAAGAAAACACACACTCTACAGAGTCATGACACAAGGAACATGAACTTGTTGAATGGCAGTGGACCATGCTGCAAGAAAACACACACTCTACAGAGTCATGACACAAGGAACATGAACTTGTTGAATGGCAGTGGACCATGCTGCAAGAAAACACACACTCTACAGAGTCATGACACAAGGAACATGAACTTGCTGAATGGCAGTGGACCATGCTGCAAGAAAACACACACTCTACAGAGTCATGACACAAGGAACATGAACTTGCTGAATGGCAGTGGACCATGCTGCAAGAAAACACACACTCTACAGAGTCATGACACAAGGAACATGAACTTGCTGAATGGCAGTGGACCATGCTGCAAGAAAACACACACTCTACAGAGTCACGACACAAGGAACATGAACTTGCTGAATGGCAGTGGACCATGCTGCAAGAAAACACACACTCTACAGAGTCACGACACAAGGAACATGAACTTGCTGAATGGCAGTGGACCATGCTGCAAGAAAACACACACTCTACAGAGTCATGACACAAGGAACATGAACTTGCTGAATGGCAGTGGACCATGCTGCAAGAAAACACACACTCTACAGAGTCATGACACAAGGAACATGAACTTGTTGAATGGCAGTGGACCATGCTGCAAGAAAACACACACTCTACAGAGTCATGACACAAGGAACGTGAACTTGTTGAATGGCAGTGGACCATGCTGCAAGAAAACACACACTCTACAGAGTCATGACACAAGGAACGTGAACTTGTTGAATGGCAGTGGACCATGCTGCAAGAAAACACACACTCTACAGAGTCATGACACAAGGAACATGAACTTGCTGAATGGCAGTGGACCATGCTGCAAGAAAACACACACTCTACAGAGTCATGACACAAGGAACATGAACTTGCTGAATGGCAGTGGACCATGCTGCAAGAAAACACACACTCTACAGAGTCATGACACAAGGAACATGAACTTGCTGAATGGCAGTGGACCATGCTGCAAGAAAACACACACTCTACAGAGTCACGACACAAGGAACATGAACTTGCTGAATGGCAGTGGACCATGCTGCAAGAAAACACACACCCTACAGAGTCACGACACAAGGAACATGAACTTGCTGAATGGCAGTGGACCATGCTGCAAGAAAACACACACTCTACAGAGTCATGACACAAGGAACATGAACTTGCTGAATGGCAGTGGACCATGCTGCAAGAAAACACACACTCTACAGAGTCATGACACAAGGAACATGATCTTGTTGAATGGCAGTGGACCATGCTGCAAGAAAACACACACTCTACAGAGTCATGACACAAGGAACATGAACTTGCTGAATGGCAGTGGACCATGCTGCAAGAAAACACACACTCTACAGAGTCATGACACAAGGAACATGAACTTGCTGAATGGCAGTGGACCATGCTGCAAGAAAACACACACTCTACAGAGTCATGACACAAGGAACATGAACTTGCTGAATGGCAGTGGACCATGCTGCAAGAAAACACACACTCTACAGAGTCATGACACAAGGAACATGAACTTGTTGAATGGCAGTGGACCATGCTGCAAGAAAACACACACTCTACAGAGTCATGACACAAGGAACATGATCTTGTTGAATGGCAGTGGACCATGCTGCAAGAAAACACACACTCTACAGAGTCATGACACAAGGAACATGAACTTGCTGAATGGCAGTGGACCATGCTGCAAGAAAACACACACTCTACAGAGTCACGACACAAGGAACATGAACTTGCTGAATGGCAGTGGACCATGCTGCAAGAAAACACACACTCTACAGAGTCATGACACAAGGAACATGAACTTGTTGAATGGCAGTGGACCATGCTGCAAGAAAACACACACTCTACAGAGTCATGACACAAGGAACATGAACTTGCTGAATGGCAGTGGACCAAGCTGCAAGAAAACACACACTCTACAGAGTCATGACACAAGGAACATGAACTTGCTGAATGGCAGTGGACCATGCTGCAAGAAAACACACACTCTACAGAGTCATGACACAAGGAACATGAACTTGCTGAATGGCAGTGGACCATGCTGCAAGAAAACACACACTCTACAGAGTCATGACACAAGGAACATGAACTTGCTGAATGGCAGTGGACCATGCTGCAAGAAAACACACACTCTACAGAGTCAAGACACAAGGAACATGAACTTGCTGAATGGCAGTGGACCATGCTGCAAGAAAACACACACTCTACAGAGTCACGACACAAGGAACATGAACTTGCTGAATGGCAGTGGACCATGCTGCAAGAAAACACACACTCTACAGAGTCACGACACAAGGAACATGAACTTGCTGAATGGCAGTGGACCATGCTGCAAGAAAACACACACTCTACAGAGTCATGACACAAGGAACATGAACTTGTTGAATGGCAGTGGACCATGCTGCAAGAAAACACACACTCTACAGAGTCATGACACAAGGAACATGAACTTGTTGAATGGCAGTGGACCATGCTGCAAGAAAACACACACTCTACAGAGTCATGACACAAGGAACATGAACTTGCTGAATGGCAGTGGACCATGCTGCAAGAAAACACACACTCTACAGAGTCATGACACAAGGAACATGAACTTGTTGAATGGCAGTGGACCATGCTGCAAGAAAACACACACTCTACAGAGTCATGACACAAGGAACATGAACTTGTTGAATGGCAGTGGACCATGCTGCAAGAAAACACACTCTACAGAGTCATGACACAAGGAACATGAACTTGTTGAATGGCAGTGGACCATGCTGCAAGAAAACACACACTCTACAGAGTCATGAAAATGAAATATCCATTTTAATAAATGCAGAAATTTAGAAAATGAAAGTACTCCACTGTTTATGACTTTGATCATATTTATATAATTGACTAGTGTAATTAATTATCATACAATTATAACATATCATTGTACTGCTGTAGTCAATAAAGTTGGAAATAATAATGATCTGATTTACAAAGAGAAACTGTCAACGCTTGTGCCTGGCCCTGCCTGGTCACAGTGTGGTCAGTGCTGTATACCTGCACTCCTGTCAGCTGAATGTAGTCGAGTAGACACCAAACGCTCCAGTGGCAGGCGAACCAGATGTACGGGTTGAAGCCAAAGAAGTGGTACATGGACCAGGACATGTAGACACCCAGAGGGATACTCTCACAGAGTGGCTCAAAGAACCCTGTCATGATTGGCATCATGTTGAGTCGAAGTCGCATCCACCTGAAAACATAGGCAAATATAGTGAGTGAATATAGTTCCAACATACAAGGTTACTGAAGGATGTGCTGAATATCTGCTTCAATGGTGGCCTTCTGGGATAGATGACTCCCTATGTGTGGGAAAGTTCAACAACTTCTAGGGTTATTTAAGATATTTTAATGTGTGGAGGTCTTTCCTTCATTGCTGCCTGAGGAGGATGGTAGAAGATCTTTGTTTTTCGGATGTTGATGGAAAGTCTTAGACTTCAATATGTTTCCGTAAGTAGAAATATCACAAACATGTGAACATATGAGCCGTAACATACACACCATGGGACACAGAATTTACAAAGTTAAATACAAACCCCCATGAAGCAACAAACATATACTAGCAAATGTGTTTTGAATTGGTTCCCATAACCATTTAATGAAGACATTACTTACAGCATTTAGTAACTCCAGTAGCGCCACCTGGGGAATAGCTAAAAACTTAAAAATAGCTGCCGGTACATGAATTTTGATTGTTTTCAAATGCATCACCAACTGGTAAATAAGAGAAACTTGATCACCTAAAACCTAGAGAAAGTGGCCAATGAAGCTTGGCAAATGAGAGAAGATCTAAGAATATGCAGTTAGCATATGCAATATTCTGACTGCATATACTTAGACAAAATAGACAAAGACGTGGACAATAGGCTGGCCAAGGCAAACAGCGCCTTTGGTAGACTATACAAATGTGTCTGGAACAAAAAAATCTAAAGAAGGACATAAAAATCAATGTCTACAAGCTGTTGTGCTGACCACTCTCATGTATGGTGCCGAGTTCTGGGTCACCTATCGTTAACATCTACGCCTCGAGTGTTATCATCAGCGCTGCCTACATACCATCCTAAACATCAACTGGAGTGACTTCATCACCAACATCAAGGTCCTTGAAATGGCCAAGGTTACCAGCAACGAGGCCATGCTCATCAAAACACAGCTTTGCTGGACAGGACATGTCTCCAAGACGGCAGACCATCGCCTACTAAAGATCGTGCTAGAAATGATGTGATGCCATAAGTCCACTGGACCTTCAGTCCAAAGGACTAAAAATCACTGAAATCGATATTTCATATTTTGTGCTATGCCACCGGATTTTTTTTAATAAGCATATTTTGCCATGCTTTCTGGATGCCCAACTGTGACATCAGAAATGGTACATACTGGCATCAAGCTGATTCTATATTTGCATTCAGAGCATGTTTACAAGGATCACGTTTGGGTCAAAACGAGCATCAGAATGAATTACTGTGCGATATTCCAATGCATTACAAGAACTGGTCATCGCTGCTGTCTTTGGCTCGGGTTTTTTCAGAGTACTTGTATTATTGATTGCATCTCATGGGAGATTATCCACACCAAAACACGTACATTATAAACAGACTGTATGTATTTAATGACAGAAAGACTGTAAGTCATTGATCCCAATACTATGTGGATGTATGAAGGAGTTGTACATTTAGCATAACACTTTCAATCCAGGAGTGGAATCCCAGTTGCAGCCAGCAATAGTTCAGTTGGAAGATGTGCTCATTAGGTGTTTGGTTTTTTACAATTGGAATGGCACTAAAGATATGCTCATTAGGTGTTTGGTTTTTTACAATTGGAATGGCACTATCTCTTGTTGTAACTTTCACAAAATAATAATTATAAACTGGTTAATTTTAATGGAGTGATGTACTGCTTGTATTTTTATTATTTATTTATTCACAATAAAAAATAAAAATATGTATATAACATTGATGTACATTTATAAATTTTATTTATCCAGACAAGTGTCACAGATACACTTCGCCAAATTTTTTTTGGCAAATGTTATCAATATGTTATCAACAATTTTATTACTGTTAGTAATAATAGCATTCTTAGTTATAACAATTATTCAAATAAAAACATACATTTCAGCTAATCTACCCTCACGTTACCCCATACTCTAGCCTCGGTTACCCAGACTCCGTGAGGTGGCAGCACTTTTCAGCCCCTCAACTCCACCTATGGAATAAATGGGCTGCTGATGTAACCGCCAGGGTGGCCTTACCCCAGATTAGGGTAGAGATGCTGATTGCTTCTCAAGCCGAATTTTAAATAACAAATGAAATAAGGATACCACTTTATCAGATAATGTTGTATCGTAAAACAAATATTCAAAATTAAACTTATATTAACACAAAAATAATTTAAAATATAAATTTGTAGTTGTTTATAAAATCGGAATTACGGCAGGATTAACCAGTATCCATGAGGTGGCAGCATTGAGCAATTTACACATTTAAACGCTGGTGAAGTCACCAGACTGTCTTCTCGGTGAAGTTACACAGCCGAGCAACAGTCGGTTAAGCGAGACTACTTGTGCACTGGACACTGGTAGTCTTACAGTGGAAGCTGCTGGCAACTTCAGTGTAACTAGGACATAATGTGTTGGTGATGTAAGCACCCAGCTGACCACTAATAACAGCTCAATCACAAGGTCAGACAGAGTCCACCCACAGTAGACAGCTGGTTCAGGAAGCCACAGGATTTATGAATACGCAAGCCCTGTAACATACCAAATTAGAAGAAGAAAAAACAGATCCTAACAGTTTCTGAGTTATGGGAGCTAACGGTGGACGGAGCATGCAGAGTGATGCCATAAGTCTGCTGGACGTTCGGCCCAAAGGACTAGTGTACAAAAATATCAAACATCAACTAAAGAACAACCACCGGGGAACTTACCTGACCATCCGGTCTTTGTAGACAGCAACTGATGTCGCTGTATAATTCTGTTGTGCTGGGACAGCAGCCACTCGATGGCGGAACCCTCTGTAACAACAACATAACTCTCTGTAGTATCACCCTCTGTAATAACAACATCACTCTCTGTAATATAACTCTCTGTGACAACATCATCACTCTCTGTAATAACAACATCACTCTCAGTAATATTACTCTCTGTGACAACATCATCACTCTCTCTAATATCACCTAACTGTAGTCTAGGCTTGGGCAAGGATTTTTCACTAAACCACATTTTTGCGTGACTTACACATAGAAGTATTAATTTTAGTGGAATAAAATTGATATGCCTAAAAGCATCATTATCAATTTCGTTCTTGTTACTCAAGTATAACATGTTCAGTAGCATTTCCAAATGACCTAATATTAAAAAAACAAAATAGCGTGTGGTGACACGCTGCCTGTGCTCAGATTCTATGTTGTTATGCTAGCGCTTCATCGCACGTACCATCAGGGTGCAAATTTAAGTGTAATATAGGTTTTGACAGGTATACGGGGGGGCTTGGGGCTTGGGGCTTGAAACTATAGCTGTCTGTCATGAAACACATTTCTTAGTTTTGGTTGTGCCTGAAAACTGTTACTGCAGAATCAGGCATACGTGATACCATGATAAATTAGCATTAGAATGCAGATAACCCGTGCCACATTTAATGACAGGCTAGCCTATGGCTATGTAAACATCGCGTCTGTGTGCGAGGCTGAGAGCCCACATGCGTCGATGACAGTGTGAACGCTGTCCAAAACACTAGCCCTCTTTCTTCCAAGATTGTTTTACAAAATCCACCACTGCAGGAATCGTCTTTTGCAATACTGTCAAACGTTTGACAGTATAACAAATTGCGTAGATGTGTTTCCATTACGGAACGTGCATTAGCGTTTTATCATTCACGCAGACAACAACGACATGCCTACCACCCATAGCCAACGGCAACGTGTAACAACATCGCTGATTGGGTGAATAATGAATGATTCCCGCGATTCGCCAATCATGTGGGCGTTTACAAAATATGACTTCCACAGTGCATGGAAGTCTTCGTGTACGCACGACAACATTTTATACACAATTGTGTAATAAGTTATAGATAAAATGTAACAAAACGACTGTTAATAAATAGACATGGTCAGTAGAGGATTGAAACCACTGGCCCATCGGGCCAGTAGAATTTATAAACCAGTGGCCTGACAGCTTTAAAACACGCGTCGGGCCATCAGGCCAGTGCCAATGTCGAGCCCTGTATCTCTAGGGATATTTTGTCGATGTTATCTTGTATCTCAGACTAGCTAGCACATCTGTGGCATCAAACAGAGTAAAAAATTATTATAATTTGCCCACATTTAACAATAAATAGTGCATCTATTCACAAGTAGCTATGCTTTTTAAATAACAGTAACTGTGTAACAATATTTGTTCACAGTATAAATAAACTGGGTCTTGTGTTTAGATTGATGGGGTTATTTGTTTCATTATTATCAACTGTAGTTAAAGGGACCCAAAAGGGAAAAGTTACATGCTATGCACGTGAAAGAGTTAATAAAAACAAACTATTTTGAACGGTAATCAAATTTTTAACGTCAGTGGTTTATTAATAAAAAAAAATTGAACACCTTTTCCATCAAAGTTCGTAAGTCGCGCCATTTTGACTGATGTGTGACGTCGGCAAATGCTTGACTCATTGGAGCCTGAGCGGGCAACCCTGTATTTAAATTCATTAAAATAATCGCCAGGAGCGCGATTGCCTACATCCGCTCGTGTACCTCGGCGTGTGAAGCTAACATGATTTTCGTTCAGAAATAGCCGACTTTCGCAACGATAAAGGCCAACATTTTCAAGATAGAACGATAGAACTTGGTAAACAAGACCCGCCGGAAGCCGAAATGCAGAGTAGTAACAAGCCGAGGCGACATTGACAAGTGGTCGAAACTCGCTGAAACTTCGAAACACTGACAGGTATTTTGATGGCCTCGCATTCGATCCCGGATTCGGCGAGTTTCTTCAGTCACAGCCATGCCATGTATTCTCCAAATCAGTGGTGTAGTGTCGGATATGTTATACATAAATGTGAGGTTTCCCAATTTGAAACAAATATCATGGGGTCATGGCCAAGGCTCTGCGATTTATGTCAGCGGACACCCACACAGAGTGACAGGCTCGGTCCTTCGCCCTAGCCTAGCCCTAGCTAAAAACTGTTTTCAGGAATCAATTTCCAATTTGTCCACAACTGTGAAAAAATTGCAGATTAATTGTTTTTCAAATACTGACATTATTATATTAACAGTAAAGACTGTGGCATGCTTTTGTATTATTGATATAGCAAGATGCGGCTATGAAAC
This sequence comes from Ridgeia piscesae, assembly GCA_025642075.2. Classification (NCBI taxonomy): domain Eukaryota; kingdom Metazoa; phylum Annelida; class Polychaeta; order Sabellida; family Siboglinidae; genus Ridgeia; species Ridgeia piscesae. Next base: position 163,622 of record JAODUO010000421.1, read on the forward strand.
AGATGTGTGTCAATCATAGATATAAATAGAACACACCAGTAGATCTAACTATGGCCACATAGGGAAAGATTAGTTATCTAACTATGTGGTGTCAATATTGATTGTTCTTTTAATAGGCGTGGTATATTTAAAGGGAAAGTTTGGAGCATAATTCTGGATGGCTAAATAAAAAAGAAAATCACCACCCATGTTCTTTATAAAATCGACTTCATGCTGAATAATAGTTGTTTTTTAGCTGAAATATATGTACAGTGGAATGTCTCTATTAAATATAACAATTTGAACTGGGTAAAAGTAACACAACTAGCAGAACAAATATTCTAAACTATAACATATGTGGATATATTTATGTATATTCTGGGGTGATCTTAATTGCAATGTAACTTTGTTGTCGAGGTAACCATAATAGTAGCCGTCAGGTTCCACATTGTGCTACTAATATTTCTAATTCATGAAAAACTAATTTAAACATCTGGTTCTGTTTCAGATGGGCCATGATATATTACAAATGGCCATGGATTTTATATTCTGTGTTTGGAGCAGACAGTGCTTCCAAATGTAACCAGTTAGACAACTTTCACATGTATCTGCCAAAAAAAATGTGTAAGTATATGTTCATGTATTATAAACAGTGAAATGTGTTGCTCACAATTTATTGACAATGAAAATAACATTAGAGCAACCAGAACACCAAGCAAACTAACATGATACAACATTTATATAATACAAATGATATTTCATACAATGAAAACACCACACATTAACTGAACTGATTTAGGATCAATTAATGTTTAACAGTAACTGATTTAGAATCATTCTAGAATATTTCGAGTAGCATGCCCAGTTGTCCACTATGTCAGAACTAAAAAACCGTTCCAATGATTTTATAAAAACACAACATGTATTCTACAATGATAATGGATTGAGTTACCTCCATTTTCATATGTCAACTGTCAACACAGTTCTTATATAGTGCGGTATCCAATCCTCAAACATGGGGGCAAATACATTTGTATTTGAAAGTATTTAAATACTTTTTAAGTATCTGTAATTGATTTTTAGGAATAAACAGTATTTGGATCCCTCAAGAGTATTTGTATTTAAATAAATGTCAATGTATTTGACCCAATGTCTGCTTAGCATTGTCCTTGTCAAAGTGCTTTACACTTTACTCCCTGGCAGACCTACTTAATTAAACACCATCTCATGACTGTGGGGAACATCCAGCCAAGCTGTAATTAATTAATCAAGTCGGTTTGTTGTGTACAGATATCCACCATCGTCTATAGTCAGTTACTTGTTTACATCAGCTGAGTGAATTGGAGTAATGACGGGTGAACAGACTTGCCCAAGGTCTGGACACATAGCACCATGGTTTTGTTTCGTAGCTGAGAGTTCAGCTTCAGTCCAAAGCTTCAACCACTGCGCCACTGTATACATAGTTGATATATTTACTTAGGCCTTATTTTATTTCAGGTATGTCGGCCATATACAGAGAGTTGTACCTGGTGGATCCATGGCAGGCTTGGTCGAAGGGTACAGAGAGTCATACCAGTGTATACCAGCCATAAGATGAACTTCTGTGCTCTCAGTGGAGAACAAGATATGGGATAACACTCAGCACTTGTTGACTGCTGCCTTTACAAATTATCAGTTGATTTGTAATAAGCAGTTGGATTGATTACGAACAAATCAACTGACTCTTGACACCAGCAGATCTTGTTTCATTAGCTTGGGCATATCTGGTGTGTACCATATCAACCCACATGGACAGTCATTGTGGGCAGCGGCCAGAGTTCTGACAAAGATTCACCATTCTCTCTTTCTGTCTGCCATGGGCTGGTGGATCTGCAGGTAAACATACAGCTGTAGTGTCTTCTGCAGCTCCAATTGTTTGCGTCCTGAACAGAAAACAGCCATGTTGTCAGGGTTCGCTAGGACTTGGCCGGACGTTCTAGCTAGAGCCATATGGTTTCACCCCTATAAATAAACAGGACATGCTGTAGTGCTAAATATTGACTGTTTGAATTTACTATGTTTTTATATGAAAAAAGATCATTCAATCAGCGCCAAATAAGCAGCATATATGTTAGTGTAATAGCAACAGGTCCTTTACTTTGTGCAGTAAGAAGCACAATATCAACAACCAGGACAGATGACATACACTCACTAAGATCTTAATTAGACAAGTGAATAGAAACGTAGACAGATGTATGGTTATAGAAGTTGGCAGACACATACACTCACTAAGATCTAAATTTGACAGCTGCAGGAGTGACAGATAATGAGTTGCCTTTATTACTGCACAGATAGATAGATGGTGATGTTATCTGCAGTCTTCATTGAATAGAGATGTGTGTATGTTTGTGTGGTGATACATATTACATAAACTAAGGTTAGATAACTGATTACATGATCACTTAGTGTTTATGCACCAGAGTTGACAGTGCTCAGTCATGCAATTTCCCAATGTTGGTAAGTGTGGTATTGAATTACATAATTGCAAAATAATACTGTAGTCTTACAAATATTTGATCATGCACTATGACATTCCTCACAATAAACAGCAATAGCATTTATCAAGCACATTGTTTGTGTCATGCTTGTATCTTATATTAAGTGCTTTAATTTATATTATCCAATAAACAACAAATGTTGGCAACTTCAAAACATTAAACTAATAGTGTGAATATCTCTGCATCGGTACGCATAGTAATCAGATCACAGATTTCTAGTGACATTACTGTAAAGTAACTGCACTACCATTTACTTCTCAACATTAAGATATTTTCATAGTCAGTTATAAAGCAAATATATTAGATGATAAAATAGGTAATATTAGAAGTATCTAATAAATGTAATAATAATCAAGGTATTAATTTTCTAATATTTGAGCATTTCAGTTAAATAAATATTAATTAATACCTTCTCTTCCCACCTCACCTCCTGTTTAGTACAAAGTACAAGTTATACTGAGACAGCGGGAAGCCCTGCAGGAGATAAGCATCCCTAACATCTTGCTTTGTTTGTAATCTTAGAAGCCAGGCCATATGCCCCATCACTACATTGTCATTTGTCAGTAAGGTGCAAATGACTGGTCATATTTCCAACATCCAGAATTCTGACTGGCGGTTAGTTGCTAAATCTCTGTCTAAATATTATGTTTAATTAAGTGCAACTGTAAACCTGCCTAAATCCACAACTATATTCTTATGGCCTCCCAGACATGGGGTCAAATACATTGAAATTTATATTTAAATACAAATATTCTTGAGGGATTACAAATACTTTGTATTTAAATACGAATACATTTAAAAGTATCTCAAATACTTTTTCATATATTTTTCAAATACTTTTCATTTTGTATTACTATGTAGATAAAAGAAAGCAACCATATATTGAGACATTTTTTGTAGGCATAATTAGTGTTTTGCTCATATGATGACAGGCAGATCAGTGATAGTGAGTATTGTTATTGCTAACTGCAACACAGTGACATCTGACTGAAAGATGTAAAGGCCAAAATATATTGTTTATATGTTAAGCCAGGAGGTCCATAATAATATAATGCCTATGTTGCCCTCAGAAGAGACACTGCTAATCATTGCTAATGTTGTGAGGAAGGCTCAACTTCAAAGTCAGCCAAGAAACCAGAATAAACTGGTGCCAAATTGAAGCCTGACTAAAGAACAAAAGGGATATTGACCTATGGTCACTGTTAGGTATTAATCCATCCTCTGGCTCTGAGCAATCACAAGTTGTGGTCACTGCAGGGCCATGGGGGAAGCCTGCTGTTAAGTGTCTTCATCAGTAATTAGCAATGTTGGGTGAAGTTGCAGTGCATTAAGGTAATCAGTTTGGAAGCATTACATGTGACAGTGAAAAAGAAATGTTGATACTGACAATGTATTTGAAAAAATTTGAAAAAGTCAAATCTTTAGGTATTTAAATACAAATACTTTTAATTCCTAAACTACAAATACTTAAAACAGTATTTAAATACTTTCAAATATAAATGTATTTGACCCCATGTCTGGACCCACCTGATATACTACATATTTGAAGTGGGGATCCATGACATTTTGGTAAAGGATACTTTGGTAATGGACATTTTGGTAATAGACATTTTGGTAACAGGACATTTCGGTAACTAGACATTTCGGTAACAGACATTTCGGTAACAATTAAGACATTTCGGTAAAACTACTGAAAATAATCAGAGTCCAGTCTGCCATATTAGGAGGTAACCTGTTGAGATGTCAGTCAGTTAAACCATTTGTAACTTAGGATGGTCCAGACATGGAACTTAGCTTTCTACCAGTAGTCAGGCAAGGTGTAAAGTAGTGCTTGCCTCTGAAGGGAACATGGCTTCCAAATAGCAGTGGTGGTGGCTAAAGTGTTCAACCACTACAGCAAATCACTGGCTAGCAGGACACATTTAAATCCAGACACACATAAGGTGAAGCTATACATGTGAACATGGAGCTATCAACAACAACCAGGGAAAAGCAAAGCTATTGTGGAATGGCTATACCAAGCATACAGAAAAAAATGACATGATAAGGTGGCATTGTACATGTCATGCAAGCAAGCTCTCCCCTTGCTAGTGCATACACAGACTTGCCACCAGCATATCCAGTGTTAAAAATTGACCACAACCACTGTCCTGAACCTATGAAGCTAGAGGTAATTTTTTTAAAGAAATATGCCTTTATAGAATATTTATTGGTTTTCCCAAAAATGCCATGCTACCAAAAATGGTTACCAAGATGTCCTATTACCAAAATTTTTTACCAAATATCCAGTTACCGAAATGTCGTTACCAAAACGTCCTTTACCAAAGTGTCCTTTATCGAAATGTCTGGATACCTTGAATTGGATACTTTTTGAATATGCCCCTGGTTTTGAAGTGTTGTTATTGTAATGTATTTGATCATGTGTATTTAAAATTAAATGCCTCATATTTGTATTTGATTCAGAACCAAAAATTAAGTTATTAATCCAGCGTTAAATGACTCATCCAATACCTGAGAAAGTCGTCTAATTATTAATAATAATAACACCTGGATAGTGGATAGCAGTAACAGTTAGAACATTAGTGACACAACAACAAACAAGAATGACACCTGGGGATTCCATGAAAGTCGCCTTTATGTTAGAAACAGGATATTCATTAAAGTAATCATGATTACATTGTAAAGTAAATTTCATTTGAGTATATTGTAAAGTACCGTACTCGAGTACATTTGTTTTCTGAGTACTCGTACTCATGCATGTTCAAAGTAATTGTACTCGACTCAGTACATTTGTATTGTACTCACTCCATCTCTGGTATATTGTTAACTGGCAAAATGTCACATTGAGACATCACGTAATGTGCATGGTGGATCATCTGACTTACTTGCTAAACCATTGGATTAATTTTTTTTTGAATTACATTAGTGATTTGCACGACACAATGGTTGAGGGTAGAGAATTCCACTCATTGTGGTGGAGAAGAAACTAGTTCCAAATGTTTACCGAGTGTTTACCCGAAGATCTAATGTTGTGTTGGATAGAGTGATCTTGTGGGATATCTACAAGTCCACGTTCCATCTATTATATTATGCTAGTCTGTTAATATTTCTTCTTGTTTGCTCAGTGTGTCCCCAATATTTCAAGAAACTACCAATAAAGGCAATAATATTGCAAATTTGCAAAGTGATTTTTTACAGTACATAAGTTATGTCTCATCATAGCTAATTATTCATCCTTTGCTGTAAGCCTGTAACATGTGCTAGTATCAATGTTGTATGAGTATCTGAACTGATACAGCACACAGAATTTGTAATTTGTTCTCTCACTGAACAAATAACATGAATGATTGAAAACAACATTCGCAATGCTATTTTTTAATGTTTGAATAATATGTTTACTGAAAATATAGCAGTCATGTTGGCACTTTCAGAGCGGTCAACCTGAAAATAGGAACTGCATGCGTAGCAGAAACTCGAAAGGCAGTACTTTTGAAGTTATTTAGCGAGTGATATCAAAGTGCCTATATTATCGTTCATGCGGATTGACTATGACGTCATGATCTGGTTTTCATTCAGCTGTTTTTTTTTTGTTATTGACAGGCTTAACCTTATTTTTATGCCTCTGTTCATGCAAACGTGATATAAACCATTCAAAGTAGGATAAATAAAACAAATAATCATGAATAACAATATCGGACGGCCTAACTCGCTTGGACCTAGTTTGCGGCTCCATGATCCCGTGTACATACCTTCTAGAACGTTAACTGTGGTGGACGTTTACGAACAATATCAGTATGTACATAAGTCATCTCGACAGACATCGCAATGTGTCTAATGGTACAAGATTCAAATAATTTAGATACAGAAGACTTAATAATATTTACTAACCTTCTTGCGCGCTTTGATGACTTGGCTACGCGACGGAAGGATTCGACCGGAACCCGTTTCGACGACTATCGTTGATGATTAAATATCGGCTAATATCGTTTTACAGCTCCATACTTGAAAAATGACGTCGCCGACGTTTCTGGGATCTTGACCCAGTATATACGGTGAGAAACATCCTATTCGAAGCAACGTTCTTCGAACGGATGTCCTTCTTCGAAGTTCGCGTATCTTACAACATTGTGTTTACAACGGCGATAGCATTGACGCACGCAATCGGACACGTGACTTTAAGGCCGGTTCTGCGTGCTGAGTGGTCAGACCACGGTCAGACAACAGGAAGAGGCGCATCATGGACGCCTCTATGAAGCCGACGATTTCAGTAAAATTATCCACTTTGGAATAATTTTACTAATAAACCACTGACGTTAAAAATTTGATTACCGTTCAAAATAGTTTGTTTTTATTAACTCTTTCACGTGCATAGTATGTAACTTTTCCCTTTTGGGTCCCTTTAAGTTTGCAGATCATGCAGTGGTGAGCATAGCAGTGTTCAGGACAATGTGGCTCAAGTTGGTTCCCCATATTCTGACTGCTCGGCCCATGACTGACCTCTGTTGGACCTGCCAGTCCAACTACCATGTGATTTACTGAGGGGTCAAGCTTGTGCAGGAGAAGAGCCAGTAATTGAAGAAGCAATTGATCATAATATTAATACCGTTAACAAATGAAAGATACTATTTCTTCATCATAGCAGTGCTTCATTTTTAAAGTGAGCAATCGCTCTTCCTCCCTATCGCTCGCATAAATCACCCGTCTAGGGAGCGATTTATCGCTCGCGCTAATTACAATAATCACTTCCGTCACCAGACCATGTGGAATGTGGCGCCAACTAGCGGCAAAACATGAAAGACAATTCCAGCAGGAGGCTCCACTCTACTATATCAGCATATAACAGTGGATAACATAGAACGCCATCTGGTGGATAAAAAACTAAAAATCACTCCCTCAAATTATTTCATATTTAGGCGAGCGATTTATCGCTCGCCTGGGTTTTTCAAACGTGAAGCACTGTCATAGTAATACCTGTACAGTTATTTTGTTTTTAGTTTGCATTTGAGGATATGAATTTATAACTGAAAAAAGTCGATGTTAAAGTTAGAATACTTACCTTCAAATAATGGTTTAATTTTTCAACTAAAATAATTCTTGTCATTGCCTATGAAGAGGATGCCCACCTCATGTCACTTCACATGCATTGACCAAATTAATTACGAACCCTATTAGAATTGAACCAGTTAGTCATGGAGACTTAGTCAATCCATGACAGGACTGGATACTGCAATATATTAGAACAAACCTTTACTTCCATACATACCATATCTGATGAACCATTTGTTTTATAGTACCACCAGGTGCATGCAGTGATCACACTTACTTTTGATGGAGATATTTCGCAATGAAGAAATCTTCTGCAAGGAATCGGCCGAACCACGTGAGTCCATGCAGTTCGTCCAGCTCCACTTTCTTGAGGAGATATGACATGCCGGTGAAGCAGCTGATACCAAGCACACTCAACGACATGTAATAGCGTGCCACAGTCGCACCAAAGTACACCTGTAGACATAGAAACTTCACATAAAGAGACAGTGTCTAGTCCACTACTGTCAATCAGCTATTCCTGTTATCTGATTGCAAAGCTGGTTGTTTTAAATGTGGGAAAATTATCACCATGCTGAACACCATAGAGCTCTGAAGTTGAAAACAGCAGCTGCCCTGGGTCTCAATATGATGAAATACAGAGAAAGGAGTGCAATGAGGGAGAGACAGAGTGGTGTGCATTACAACAAGGAAGATGAACTCCTCACACTAGCTACAAATTGAGACTCTGAAGTCCTTTGGACTAATTATAGTGAGTTTCCAATTATGAATGAAATGTGTTTTAGTGAATCATAGTCACTGTATAGTCTTTTATCACAATCACCTAAAGGGCATTTTCTATGGTTATCCTTAATGAGATAACAAGAAACACAGCCAAAATTAATTGTGTGAATGCAGTGACATGACTGATCATTAGGCTAGTGTTTTTAGCCAAGATAGAGTTATATTCTTCCATTTCACTCAGCCAGCTAATAAATCAGAATGCAGTTAATAGCAATAAAGTGCATATTTCATTCTACAGATGCTCAAAATATTGTGAGAATATATCACTATCTTACATACCATTTAAAGCCATTAAATAAACTCAACTTGCATTTTAAGAAAGTCAATAGTTTTGAAGATACAGCTTTACTAAAATCTGCAGAAGCAGTCTGCCACAGATGGAATCTCAATTAGCTATGCTTTCCAGGCAGGCCACGAGGTTTGCCGCGTGCAGACACTAATACACAATGATCTATTGCTGGCAGGCCACCCAGCCTCCAGAGTTGGGGGTAAGCGAGGCAGTATTGTTTCCCAGTCTGTCCATGCAGGCACAGACAAAATGAGTAGCTTTTGGGAGGCCCTGAGGAGGCCTTAGAAACATTCAGTCAAATAAAATTACTTGTACATTTTATAAAAGTAGATCTTCAACTGTTTCTGAGATATATAGCAGCAGACGTTAAAATCTTGATGATAAGTCAAGTCGATGTTAACACTGTCACAGACTGCGCTGTTTGTCCGCCGTGTTTAATGCAAAATATCGTAAAATTACTCATTACTGTCCGCTTTAGCAGGGCCAGACAACGTGTTCCGCAGGTGGTCACTGATCTAAGCGACTTTTCTGATGGAAATGAAAAAAAAAACAAGTGTCCCTATATAGCAGGTGGTTGCTATTTGGGGGGTCATTGAAGGCAGGTATTACTGTATTGCTCTTTCTAGACTGGCTTTTATACTCTTGCATTCTTATGCATCATGCATGTACACATGTCAAAGAGCATATTCTACACATGACCGTGACACTGTAGACTGACCTTCTCGATGGAGGCAGCAAGCCCCTGCTGGTCAGTGCAGTATGGCATCTGGTGGACAAGGGCCACCTTGGGACTCTCCAACTTGCCCACCATGTCCAGTAGGATGTCAGTACTGACTGCAAGACAACCCCATATGATCATGTACACCTGTACATATGATCATGTACACCTGTACATATGATCATGTACACCTGTACATACGATCATGTACACCTGTACATATGATCATGTACACATGTACACATATACTCTGTACTATTTTACAACCAACACAATAAAATGTAGGTAGCAATTATCAGCATTAAACAAACTTTATATACTACAGTAGAACCCCTCATTTAAGACCGCCCCCCCCAAATCGGAGTGGAGCGGTCTTAAAAGAGGGGTGGTCTCTTGTGAGAGGTTTGGTTATTTTGATGTTTTGGATTAATTCATACATTTACGCATGTCATAATAAGTAATGTCCATATAGCATGTATGCCTTTGATAAAAAGCAAAGTAGTAAAATACACAAAATAAAAAGTACAAAATAAAAAATGAGACAACACATTAACAACAACAAAATTATCTATTCTTATGTGTGACATGATTCAGTATAAGTTTAATTATGAATCGTTTTTTTTATTAATATTCTCTCTTCTAGTATCCTCATTTTGAATCGTTTTTTAATAATGTCTGATAAAAAGTATTCTCATTTAATTTGTTATTTCAAATTTGGTCTGAGTGGCTAAAAAGGGCTGTCACCTCATGCCGTCTGGGTAATCACACTGCAGTCGCCATTTTCTTGTTCTTTCCAGTGGCGCAAAATGACCTCTTACAGCTGTGAAACTTCCCCTCTAATAACTCATATTACATATACACACGCTAGGTCTTAAAATGAAATCATTTAAATTCCTGTGAAGAATAAAATTCACAAATCAAAACTAAAGTTGACATCGCCAGCAGCGGTTACATGCAGGCCGTAGATTAATGTGGCGTTACGTCGATATTTTATCGCAATGTCGCTAAATCTGGATTCCGGTATTATCCTACACTAACCTAAAACTTAGCATAAGTTTCTAAACTTTAATCATACACAATATGGATATTACAGTAATCACAAGAGCTACGCGTAGCCACCGACGATGTCTATGTCCGCCATGATGTCTTGCCGGCGAGTTCTTGCGCAAGTTTGTTTTGTGAATTTTATTTGTTTCAATAATGTAAATGACTGAATTTTATAACACAGTGGGTATTTATAAATATATAAGATATGTGAGGAAAGTCTAGTGACTGTTAGTTGTCATTTTCATAGTTCGGTCAGAAAGTAAAAGATCGCCAAAATTAATGGTCGTCATCATGCGATTTATTGTTTTTATAACATTATGCACGTCTGTGCCCCATTAGTCATGCGTTTAATGAGAGTTCGTTGCGACATTTAGGTTAACAAATATGCTGGCCACCTATTGGATGGTCGTTTGTCAGAGGTAAAAGTCAAATTGCCATGGTCGCTGATCGCGTTTGCTGGGTGATCGTTGATGAGGGGTCATTTATACAGTGTCTGTCAGTGAAAAAACAGTCGTAAAAAGCGGGTGAACGTTAATCAGGGTGGTCGTTCATGAGGAGTTCTACTGTATTATAAAGTGTAGATTTCCGTAGGCTTTTTACGGAATGACTGATGGAAGGATGTAAAAGTGGTCAAATTTAATGTTTAATTTATTCAATCTCAAATGTTTTTTAGGGTATCAAGATAGCAGTGATTAATGATTAAAACACCACCAGTCTATAAAACATTATCCAATTCAGCAAGTATGTACTTACACTAGAGTTCAGTTACTGTTTAACTGGCAAACATAGCTTTATGCAGAGACCAGTCCACCCGTCATTTGGACGGGTAGAAATATGGGTTGACAAGTGAAAAATGAAGGCGAAAAAAGGTCTTCAAAAATCATAGATATTGGCAGTTATGCTGTAGAAATGAGTGAAAATGGTGTCAGAGTTGTGTTTAGAGTCCATTTCAGGTAAAAAAAAAACATTTAAAGTTTGTAAACTGGCCTAACAGTCGACATCCAAAAATGTGACTGGCAATTTTTTTTTATCCTGCATAAAGCCCTGCTGGCAAACATACAAGTATATAACAATAGCTGTTATAACAAGTAGGACACATCAATTCACATTGTGTCAATATGAATTTGGATAAAGAATGGAATCCATGCATTAAATACATACTTTTATTGCTGTGGGATTAACCTTTCTTTATGATTCCAATTTACATTCCTATTTACACAGAAAACCAGACTTAAACATATTAACATTGCAAATAACAGATAATATGTATTTAACGTCAGAAATAAACGTTGTGTAAGCTATAAAATAATCATTAGTATGTCCATGTGTGAAGGAGGAGTTGCATATTTAATATAACACTTTAAATCCCGGAGTAGAATCCTGATCGTTAACGTGGCTCAATTGGTAGAAGCATTTGTTAGATTAGTTCACTTTTACAATCGGAAGGACATCGGTTCAAATCTGACACAAAACCATTGACATCTTTTTGTCACTTTTTTGTCTAACTTTTCACAAAATAATAATTATAAACTGAATCATAAAGCAATGATGTAGCCTACTGCTTGTATTTGTTTTATTTTTATAGAAATTATTTATATACCACAAAAATGAAAATATGTTAACTGTATATAACGATGATGCGTATTTCTAAATTTCATTTATGAAGATAAATCACAATTTATTATATACATCATTGTTATACAGCTGTATACAATTATCATATATATTTTTGTCATGAATAAATAATCACTACAACAATAAAAACACAAGAGGTTCATTGATTTAAAATGATTCAGTTTATAATTATTATTTAGTGAAAACAAACAAAAATGTACAAAAATACATGTATTAATGGTTTGGTTTGAACCAGTGTCTTTCCGATTGTAAAATAGAATGCATCTAACGAACACGTTTACCAACTGAGCTACAGAGACCAGCGAGATTCTGGTACTGAATTTAAAGTGTGACGTTAAATTTACAACTCCTCCTTCATACGTTGGCATATTGGTGGAATTAATAGATTATATAACATTTCTGTCTTCTGTTAGCACCCATTTCCCCCGGCGTTATAACGAGGCGCATTATAGCAAGGTGTGACTGTACATGAACATTTGTTTAGGTAATGCCTTGTTTCTATTCCCTTTATTATTGCTGCAATGATTCAAATGGTGGCTTTCTGGATTGAAAGGCAAATGTTGTAAAGAACTCTACTGAGAGAATGTACCTTTGATTCTACTAGTGCTGATCCAGATGACATCATAGCGGGCAGCTTCATAGGCAGGTGCCATATTGTTCACCAGTGGATTGAGGATGCCGTTCTTACCTCCTATAACAGAATATCACTCGACTGTAAGAAAAGTTCAGACACAAAAGTAGAGTACAATAAAGGGAACCATACAAACATTACAATGACACTGCCCAGGTATAGCATAATCAGACCTGGCTCAAATACACAGTTCTGTATTTAACAAATATAAAATACACTGCTTTTGCATATATTTGACTTTTCCAGAAGCCTGAATATGATCTTGACCTTGAGCTGAACATTTTTAACATTAGAAATGGATTCTACACTCCCAAATAACCCTAAAAGGATGTAGTGTCCTCCCTGCAAATACTAGTTTAGCAGACATAAATGACTCCTGGTTGCAAAATGGCCTCTATTTCAATGGGAATACGTAATAAATGCACCAGTTGACAGTCAAGTGTGTAGAGCTTTATGTTCAGTTAGTGAAAGGGTTAAGTCACCCAACCGTGACACACAAACAATGCACAACCATAAGTTTATGCAGCTATACTGGCTATCCTTCTCCTACTACCACCCATGCAGACTTTCAACCATCCCTCCAGTGTCAACACCCACACAACCATAAGTTTATGCAGCTATACTGGCTATCCTTCTCCTACTACCACCCATGCAGACTTTCAACCATCCCTCCAGTGTCAACACCCACACAACCATAAGTTTATGCAGCTATACTGGCTATCCTTCTCCTACTACCACCCATGCAGACTTTCAACCATCCCTCCAGTGTCAACACCCACACAACCATAAGTTTATGCAGCTATACTGGCTATGCTTCTCCTACTGCCACCCATGCAGACTTTCAACCATCCCTCCAGTGTCAACACCCACACAACCATAAGTTTATGCAGCTATACTGGCTATCCTTCTCCTACTACCACCCATGCAGACTTTCAACCATCCCTCCAGTGTCAACACCCACACAACCATAAGTTTATGCAGCTATACTGGCTATCCTTCTCCTACTACCACCCATGTAGACTTTCAACCACCCTCCAGTGTAAAACACACCTAGTTTTGCATATATTGACTTTTTCCACTAACCCATGCAGATTTCAACCTCCTCCAGTGTAACACTAACATTAGAAATGGATTCTACACTCCCAAATAACCCTAAAAGGATGTAGTGTCCTCCCTGCAAATATAGTTTAGCAGACATAAATGACTCCTGTTGCAAAATGGCCTCTATTTCAATGGGAATACGTAATAAATGGACCAGTTGACCCGTCAAGTGTTAGAGCTTTATGTTCAGTTAGTGAAAGGGTTAAGTCACCCAACCGTGACACACAAACAATGCACAACCATAAGTTTATGCAGCTATACTGGCTATCCTTCTCCTACTACCACCCATGCAGACTTTCAACCATCCCTCCAGTGTCAACACCCACACAACCATAAGTTTATGCAGCTATACTGGCTATCCTTCTCCTACTACCACCCATGCAGACTTTCAACCATCCCTCCAGTGTCAACACCCACACAACCATAAGTTTATGCAGCTATACTGGCTATCCTTCTCCTACTACCACCCATGCAGACTTTCAACCATCCCTCCAGTGTCAACACCCACACAACCATAAGTTTATGCAGCTATACTGGCTATCCTTCTCCTACTACCACCCATGCAGACTTTCAACCATCCCTCCAGTGTCAACACCCACACAACCATAAGTTTATGCAGCTATACTGACTATCCTTCTCCTACTACCACCCATGCAGACTTTCAACCATCCCTCCAGTGTCAACACCCACACAACCATAAGTTTATGCAGCTATACTGGCTATGCTTCTCCCTAACCCCCTGTCAACACCCACACCCATGCAGACTTCAACCATCCCTCCAGTGTCAACACCCACACAACCATAAGTTTATGCAGCTATACTGCTATTTCCTTCTCCACACCACCCATGCAGAAAAAAATTTTTTTGCCTGGCTATCCCTCCACTCCACCCACACTTTAACCATTCAGTGTCAACCCACACACCATTTAACCTATACTGGCTATCCTTCTCCTACTACCACCCATGCAGACTTTCAACCATCCCTCCAGTGTCAACACCCACACAACCATAAGTTTATGCAGCTATACTGACTATCCTTCTCCTATTACCACCCATGCAGACTTTCAGCCATCCCTCCAGTGTCAACACCCACACTACCCGGATGTGTGCCTGCAGCCATCCCTCCAGTGTCAACACCCACACTACCCAGATGTGTGCCTGCAGCCATCCCTCCAGTGTCAACACCCACACTACCCGGATGTGTGCCTGCAGCCATCCCTCCAGTGTCAACACCCACACTACCCGGATGTGTGCCTGCAGCCATCCCTCCAGTGTCAACACCCACACTACCCGGATGTGTGCCTGCAGCCATCCCTCCAGTGTCAACACCCACACTACCCGGATGTGTGCCTGCAGCCATCCCTCCAGTGTCAACACCCACACTACCCGGATGTGTGCCTGCAGCCATCCCTCCAGTGTCAACACTCACACTACCCGGATGTGTGCCTGCAGTAGTCAGGGTGCTATCACCACTTCTCTTTGGTGGATTATTTTATATCATGCCATCTCACTTTCTACACTTACTTACATTTCAGCTACAACTGTACTGTTGGGTTAAATTATTTGAACCAGTATCTAAGGTGATAATTAATCATTTTAGTGCCAGATCACACTGTAACTTGTATTTTATGTGTTTAATGTGCAAATTTAACCAAGTAATCTATACATTTCTTGAAATGGCAGATATTGGTCTATTGAATTCCAGAAACATAATAAACACAATAGTCAGATGACACAGCATAACTCACATTCACTAGTATGCGTGTTTGTGCATGCATGCATGCATGCGTCCGTTGATTGGTAGCTGTTTTCATGGTAAACATGCCTTTTTTTGCCCTATTGCAAACAGGGCAAACACCTTTTATCTGTAACATTTAATCTCATTGGATAATTTTCAATAGTGACATAGGCACAGCCAATGTTAGCAATTATAAAAATGCAGTCAGAAGTATAGTCTGCTTGGTACTTTTGTATAAAACTGATGGGAGTGATGATCAGCACACTAGCACTGAAAGCAAAATGGTAAAACATATAGCCATGAGTCAGTCCTTGATATAACTGAGAATGGTAACATGCTGTATTAAAATAAATGTCCATCCAAGCCTGAATTATATCCCCTCAAAGTTTCCTTTTAACGCTATTTTTCCCATACCTCCCATGAGCAATCTGATTTAAACACAAACTACTCAGTGATGGACTAGGAAAATGGTGGCACAATAAGCATGCTTACCTATAAATACAAGTCTTAGTAATATCACATGTTGTTGAGGTCATTTTGAAGGGGAGAGTGTCAACATTAAGCAGCCCATGTTGTGTGTGTGCAAGCTAGAGTCCATTTACAGGTGATAGAAGAACTTGAGTCACCAGCACTCACTTTTTACAAGGGAGTGTTCACTACTGTGTTCAGAGTTTATTTGGTAATGCACTTTGACCTTCATTTGAATACAGAATTTGGACACTGGTGATTTCAGAAGAGGTCACAAAGCCATAATAATATACGTATGTGGCATAAACCTTCAATCACATAATAAATACGGCTATTCTTATTTTGTGCACTGATTTCCCTATAACACTACTACCAGGTAGGTACATTAATAGGCATTTTAATATATCACATCAAATCATAGAGCCGGTGAATACACAAGCCTGGGAATATACAAATCGACGAATACACAACTCATGCTAGGCAGGACCAAGCAAATGTGAACATCTAGCTTTTGTGGGAAGCCCAGACACATCTTTACCCAAAGATATGTCTGGGCAAAGTGAGAGAACAAGTCAGCTCAAAATTTTTGAAGAAAAAAATAGGCAGCTTGTAAATATACTGGGTTTTTTAAGCCCTAGAAGGGTAGCTTTAGAACAATCCAATAAAATATAAATTTCTCATGTGTAGTGGCAGTGCACTAACAGTGAGTGGGAGAATACCACAGACAGACGACTGTCTGCTGTGACATACCCTCTGTCACCATAGTTGTCATGAGTGTATGACTGTATGCATACAGTCACAGACGGGTGGTTACAAAGTACACATGGACGACTCACCCATGAACATACGACATTCTACTTTTGGGTAGCGTTCTTTGAGTTTGTTGACGAGAGTGATGACTGGATCCTGGTCATCCTGTACACATATTAGCAACTCAAACTGCAAGAGAGAGAGAGAGAGAAAATGTCTTGCAGGATGGTATTAAAGTATAGTCTACAAGTGTGCTGACACCTGCCTGCACAAAGCAGTTATTCCATTGTTAGAGCAAGTCTTTTGGCAACACTTAATGCAGATTTTTGAAAATCAAGAAAAACAAATTCTGCATTAACAAGTACTGTGTGAAATCTTAAACATACTCTGGAAGAAGGCAACGGCTTGTCGTTTTTCTTCCAAACAGTTGCAAAGTGAGGTGAAAAAAATGCATGTTTTGAAATTATGGTAGGTACCAGACATATTCCAACTTCAATATCCTAGTTCCAACTTCACATCTTAGTTTGAATAATGTTACACTGAATTTTGCTACCATTCCAACTTCTAATTATAGGGTGTAATTTAACTTGTATTACATCGAACAAGTTCACTCAGCTGCATAAATGAATACTGGGAAATAGAAAGTGTTGGTATTACATAAATGAATAGACTGTACTGGGAAATAGAAAGTGTTAGTATTACATAAATGAATAGACTGTACTGGGAAATAGAAAGTGTTAGTATTACATAAATGAATAGACTGTACTGGGAAATAGAAAGTGTTAGTATTACATAAATGAATAGACTGCAATAATTGTAGCCTTTTTGTAAAATATTCATGATAGTTGTGTGGCTGAATGACTCCTTGAGAAGTTGAAAGGGCAGGAAGAGTCTCGTGCTGAGTGAAGTGTAACGTGTACTGACTATTCCTAGGGATGAGACACTGCACACGAATATAGCTCTACCTTATTTTAGTACAAATTATATCTTTCACACATCACAGAGTAAACAAAACAGGGTGTCCTTCATTTGAATACAATATCAATGCTCTGTTTCCATGCTACAGCAAAATTTGTCTAAATATCTCCCAGTCTTCATCAATTACAGCAAACCAAAATGAAATAAAGAATTTTAATGAAATCTAACCAAGACATTATACACATGCACTACGCTTTTAAAACATGTTTGAAAATAATTGACAGTAAGTAGGTTGCTATTGGTTTTGAACTTACTATGTCACCAATTAGAAAACAGTAACAAGAAAATGTCTTACTTTGGGATATGTTAAGCTGAAATGACTTTCCAAGTTACTCTCTAGGAACGCGTCAACCCCCATGAGGGGTTTGATCACTGACACACCGGGAAGTTTCTCCATCACTGTAAGCGGGTCGGTTTTCCTGTGCAACTTTAGCCGGCTGAAATCACATCAGAAATAAATTCAGATCAAAACCGTAATAAGATGCAGACAACTGGATTTACATGGAACATAACTCTTGATTTATATTAATGCAACAATGTCTGTACCTCAGTTTTTACTATAGTGTTCTTAATATTAGAACACCTACATTGATGGCACACTGCCCACCAAATTCACAATTTGAACATGTCTGCCAAGACATGTTTATCTTGTATACTAAACATTTACATTGTAAATATGCTCTATAGGAAATATTGCTGGTGGGGTACACCACTATGCCTTGTAACACTTCACATCTTCATGATGTTCCACATTCAAGATGACTGGACAGTTCAGTGAATCCCTGTTAATAATTACTATCTAAGCTGTTTCTGGCTAATTCTCAGCACTATTTGATTTGTGTGGAGGCATAAAAAAATCAGCATATCGCCCAATAATGTATCCCGAGTGACACATTTTGACCCAAAATCATTGTTGTAGACATGCTCTGAAAGCATAGAAAATGTTGTCCTGATTCCAGTATGCCTGGTAACTGATGTCACCACTCACAACTGGGCATTCAGAAAGCATGGCAAAAACATACATATATTCAAGAGTCCAGTGGCATAGCACAAAGTATGGATTTTATAATTAATTGATTTTTATGTGTGTGTTTTATTGGTGGAACTATTTAGCAAGCAGCATGTAACATAATAGGTAATCAAGTATTAGGTGGTCTTATTTCCTTTAATGACATTGTTACATTGACACATAGCTTTAAGCAGAGACCTGTTCACCTGTCATTTGGACGGGTAAAACCCGTTGTGGACAGGTAGAAGTATGGATGAAGGAGCAAAAACAGGTGTTCCAAAACCATAGATGTCAGTTTACCTCAGTTATGCCTTAGAAGTGAGTATAAATGGTGTCACATGTGTGTTTGTAGTCCATTTCAGGGCATCATACACATTTGTGACTTTGCAAACTGGCTTAATAGTTAACATCCATGTGTTCACCAAAACATGTGTGACTGGCAATAATTTGGTCCTGCATAAAGCCCTGCATTGACATGATGACACTGGTGTACTGGCATTGTTGTCCTGACATAGTTGTACTGATATCTAATGACATTGTTGTACTGATATCTAATGACATTATTACACTGACAGCTACAAACAATATTGTGCTAACTACTTAAACATAGAGTAATCTTCTGACTAGCAGCACAGTTCTATCAACACAAACAAAAGTATAGTCCAACAGTGACATTGTTACACTGACAGCTACAAACAGTATTGTGCTAACTACTTAAACATAGAGTAATCTTCTGACTAGCAGCACAGTTCTATCAACACAAACAAAAGTATAGTCCAACAGTGACATTGTTATACTGACTGCTCTCAATGTGATTTCGTTTAATTGTTACTAGTCTGCCAGCACAACGTTATATCAGTAACATTTCTTTGGTTCAACTATTAATAATATTAGAATGTGTTCAATGAAATTATTAGACTACCTTAGACAATGTGCGAGTCACAAACAGCCTGGACTTGCAAACTGACATAAAGACAGAACTTACCCATACGAGATGGAGAGGACGAAGAACATAGTAACGAAGCCATAGAGGATCCACGGAAATGAGGCAAAGGCAAATACGATGTAGGACCATGTCACTTCATCCATGCTTAGGAAATCATACATCTGCAAGAAAGAGAAACACTGTTATAACATGCAGCCAACAAACACTGAAATCACTTGGGTAACCATTAGTACCAGTAACCATCTATCATAGCTTTATGAAGAGACCCGTCCACCTGTCATTTGGACGGGTAAAACGAATGCGGATGAGTATAAATATGGGTGGACGGGTAAAAACGAATGCGGATGAGTAGAAATATGGGTGGACGGGTAAAAACGAATGCGGATGAGTAGAAATATGGGTGGACGGGTAAAAACGAATGCGGATGAGTAGAAATATGGGTGGACGGGTAAAAACGAATGCGGATGAGTAGAAATATGGGTGGACGGGTAAAAACGAATGCGGATGAGTAGAAATATGGGTGGACGGGTACAAACGAATGCGGATGAGTAGAAATATGGGTGGACGGGTAAAAAATAGCAGTCGCATTACAACATGGAGTGTCAATATAAAATCAGTACAAATATTACTGGGTTTTTTAAAGCAGGGACACTATAATAAATGCATTTTGGGTGGCACTGAGATACCTTAAGAACGATTCGATCAAACACAGACTTCTTGTGTGGCACTACAAAGGGAAATGCCTGTGCACAATCAGAAAACTGATTACCCTGTTAACCGCAACAATGTTATTACTAATGAGTGATAATTATTCAAATAAAAACATATATTTCAACTAACATTCAGATTTCCCTTTACACTAGTTTTAAAGCGAAAACTGCTAGCAAATTGTCAGTGTTTCATGGATATACTGTCAAGTTGACATAATCATCAGCTAGCCACTAATCAAAGATCAGTCACAGGTCAGGCAAAAGTGCACCCAGAGTAAACAACTGGAAAGGGAGACCACAGGGTTGGTGAATACACAAAGTCTAGGAATATACAAGTTGGTGAATACACAACTCATGCTAGGTAGGACAAGGCAAATGTGAATATCAAGAAACGATATATATTGTGTGTGTGTGTGTGTGTGTGTGTGTGTGTGTGTGTGTGTGTGTGTGTGTGTGTGTGTGTGTGTGTGTGTGTGTGTGTGTGTGTGTGTGTGTGTGTGTGTGTGTGTGTGTGTGTGTGTGTGTGTGTGTGTGTGTGTGTGTGTGTGTGTGTGTGTGTGTGTGTGTGTGTGTGTGTGTGTGTGTGTGTGTGTGTGTGTGTGTGTGTGTGTGTGTGTGTGTGTGTGTGTCGTGTGTGTGTGTGCGTGCGTGCGTGCGTGCGTGCGTGCGTGCGTGCGTGCGTGCGTGCGTGCGTGCGTGCGTGCGTATAACCCTTTTGTACACTAGGACACTGTGCCAGAGTACTGAATGCAAACTGATGAACAACTGTTATATACACCTAATAGTAATACAGATGTAATTGTGTTGTGAGTATGGAACATGTTATGTGTCAGTCTGGGAAAGACATTGACATAATCACAAATGCCCCTGGAGACAGTAGATGTGTAGAATACAATGCAGGGCTTCATATTCTGCTGGTCTGCCAGTCGGTCACAACTGGATTTGCCACCGGACAAGTAAAATTATTATTACATGTTGTCCATGGGAAAACTTAGCTGTTTGCAGACAGGATTTGTAATCATTACTTAATTGTCCATTCTCTAAAACATTTCACATACTTATAGTAAAGTTTCCGTGATTTGTGGGGATTTTGTCAATGAAGGAAGTCGCCTAGACTGCTTTCAGAGTATTTGTGGGAATGTGATGGGGGCACCCTCATACAGTTGAATGTCTGAACCCCTCCTCTGTCCACCAATGTAGTGGACGGTGTGATACCATGTGGTGGCGGTGGTGCCATGCACAAGTAGTGGACGGACAAAATAACAATGCAGCCCACAAAATGACCAACAATACATATACTTGCAACTTACCCAACAGCTTGAAGTTGCTGAATTCTTATTGAGAGAAATTATTTGGTAGTAGATATTGCCTTATCCTGAGTTGTGCAGACTTTACACATTCAGATAACATGTCTGATCATTCTCACCTCACAGGTTCATGACCTTAATACACCTCTGCTTATCACCCCACATATTGACATCTTGACCTCTTATCTATTAAACTATATCACACACAAATGTTTGCTGACTTCACCAAGTCCTGCCATCCAGTTGATGAGACCATAATAAAAAGTGTACAGTTTTGTAGGTGGATCGTTTTGTATTGTATACAATTTTGTCAACAAAAGGGATTTATGTCATCTTTTATGATGCATATATACCGGCAGTACGAGTGAAATAATTATAAAATGGAACCTATAATGGCAATTCTCACGTCCTTTGGACTCTATAGTAAGTTAGTGATTAAGAACTGTGGTTAGGTGAATTATAGTCACTGCGTAGTCTCTTCAACAAAATCACCTGGTTATTCATATGAGATGACCAGAAACACAGCCAAATGTTTTGAAAACACCAGATAATATAAATAAAGTGTTTGATTTTTCACTCTAGAGTTGTCTAGAATATTCATTTTCTATCTTTGTCAATTATCACTTACAGGTGACAATATATTTGTAACGAGTAGACACCAGTCACATCAACGTAAAGACAATTTATCTGGTTATCCACATGAGATGACAAGAAACTCAGGCAAAGAAAGTCCCGATGGATTTACCTACTTCCAATCTACTCAGCTAGCGCAGTCACCAGAATGCAGTTGTCACCAATAAAGTCTATCATATTTCATTGTATAGTTATTCAGAATATTAATTTTACATTTTTGTCATCTGCAGGTGACAATATGGCAGTCACCCATTTTTTTATAGATAAATAAGCATAAAAATAAACTCAACTTGCATTGAAATGACAGCTTAATTGATGGAATACCAATTAGCATTCCAGGCAGACCACAGGCCTTCAAGTGCATGCCTGCAAGGCAGTGAAGTGACTAAACAATAACCAAAAAAATATTATCCATGGTTTCTAGCCTCCATAATGGAGGTCAAGTGAGGCAAGCCTGAATAAACAAGTATTCTTTCCCAGCCTGTTCAGGCAGACACTGGCAAAATGTGGACATGTAGCTTTTGAGTAGGCCCTTAGAAATCAAATACAAATTGTAATTATGAATGAAAATGCTGTTTTGGTGATTCGTAGTCACTGCCTAGTCACTTTGCCATAATCACAATTATCAAATGGCATTTTCTCTGGTTATTCATATGAGATGACCAGAAACACAGCCATATTGTGTCAATGCAGCAGGTAATATCAATAGTAGTGCTGGTTCGATATTCGATATATCGAAGTATCGCGATACTTGCGAAAGTTCGATACCGATACTTAGTGGTATCGTGATACTTCGATATTTCTGGTATCGAACGCCCACTGTTCGATACCTTCGATACCTTCGATACCTTCGATACGTCGACATCGAGTCCATTCGACGACGTCGATGCGAATGCGCAACATCGTTGTCAATGTGACGATGACGTTGTTGTTTACGGGAGCTATCACTACAGCGCTGCTTCGCTGCTTAGACGTGGTTGTTTAAAAAATAATGTAAAATCAAATGTGAATTGTTTTCTACACTAGCAGGTCAGAATGACATGATTTGACCATTAATGCATGTGTATCATGACACTGTCATCAGTGCTAATGAATGAAGGAAACTGATGGTGGCATCATTGTTCACCATTGAAGCTAATCTTTTAATTACCGATAGCTCAGTAACAGAACTTAATAATATGTAAAGTTCCCATTAAACAAATTCTGCACATGTGCAAAGCCACATTATACTCATTATCAAAACCTGTTAATACTTTAATAAAATAATACCCTTACTTTTAGCCAGGTATACTTGGCTTACAGCTGAGCAAAGGTGACTACTGGAGACAAAATATTCAGTGCTCACACCTTCCTAGCAACTTGAAGCAACTACTACTGTTTTGAGGTGTTTATGTTTCAAGCATAAAAATACTTTCTGCTCTGAGGTGTTTACTATTTTGCAGTGGCTCAGGGGTAGAGCTTTGGACTCTTGACTAGGAGGACACATGTTCGAGTCCTGTGCTGCGGTGTTAAAACCTCGTGCCAGTTTTTTCACTCTACATTGCTCCAGTTCACTCAGCTGTATAAATGAGTATCTGTCTATAGACAATGGTGGATATGTGTACGCGAAGCCTTCGCGCTTTGATTATAGCAAATGACTGGGTGCTTCTCACAGAAATTGAGATGGTATCTGATTAAACAGGTCTGTCAGGGAAGTAAAGTGTAAAGTGCTTTGAGCAATGCTGAAGATTGGATATTGCACTTTACAAGAACTTACCTTTACCTTTTTACTTTTCAAACACAGTTAAAACATCTTAATTATGCTGCTGTAACAATATACAAGGCCAAACCTTTTCCCATGTGAAACAAACATGACACTGGTGAATCTGGGAACAATATCTATAGTGGTCACTCTCACTCACTCATGCATGACAAGGTCATTGTGGTATTGTGTAACAGAATTGGCCACCAGGCCTTGAAGTCCTTTGAATCATGGTCACTGCCTATTCTGTTCACCATAATCAACTAATTGGCATTTTCTCTGGTTATTCATGAACAAAGTCAAATTGTGTGAATGCAGCATCAGAACTGTTGTTGTTTTAGTCAAGATGGAGTTATCTAGTTCCATTCCACTCAGCTAGCCCAATGATCAGAATGCAATTGATATAAATAAAGTGTATGACGTTTCATTCTACAGTTGTTCAGAATATCATTTTATGTTTGTCACCTACAGGTGACAATATACCATAGTCAAACCCAACTTGCACTAATACAAAATCAATGGTTTTGATCACGGACTTGTATGCACTGGACTGCTGGGAGTCCCTCTTTTGCACTCGTGACCTTTGCAGCTGACTCCGGCGCTCGCGAAGCTTCGCGAGCGCTGGAGTCGGCTGCAAAGGTCACAGGCGCAAAAGAGGTACTCCCCACTTTCGGTCTACGAGCCACTTCGATGGAGTTGCCAAACATCGAGAGGATTCTAGCGGTGAATATAACTGTTTAATCCAATAATAGAGAGAATTTTCCTAAACGATGACTGTACCTAGTTTGGTAAATGTTATGGCTATTTCCAGTGTAGTTCTAAATGGTTTATTTAATTCTATTTTCGGCGTACATGACTTATAATATGCATTGGGGTGCCAGCGTAATGGCGTAAACAATACTGAAGGCAAGGATAAGTTTTTTCTTGGGCATGTGACGCAAGTTTTTAGTCTTGCCATGGTTGTAAGTTCATAGAATTGAATTATATGTAATACTCATAATAATTTTTAATCTCAAGCCAGTTTTCTGTATTTAACACCGAAACAGCAGCCGATCATTTAACCGATCTGTCATTCTGTACTGTCAGTTTATACCTGCCCTTGCTTGGCCTATGTATGCCTAAGCCCAAGCCCAGTTAGGCATTGATAAATGTTTTCAATATCGACTGCCCCAGCTTGTATTTATTATTGATTTGTGTTATTTATATTTTGATGATTGCTCATGTGCAATTTATTCTGATCCTATTTTTTGACATATTGTTGTGAATAAAATATCACAACAACTATTCCTAATTATAATTAATAATAATGCAATTACTTATAGAAATGTAAACATTACTAAGAATTGTGTATTTGTTATTTCTAGTTTATGTATTTAAATGCTTGCCATGGATATACAATAATTCTGTGTGTTTGATTAATTATTGTAGTTATTACAATAATTACTTGCACTTTGAATTGTTTTATTTAAGAAATCTCGCACCTGAAAGTTACACACATTATGTGTGTGCATAATTACAAGCTTCATCTGGCTGAAGATGACACAGCAACATATCTACGCTGTCTAAAGATACAGTCCCTGTGAACATGACATGTACACTGCAGTTTTAATAGACAAGAACACAGCATTATTGTATTGCCTGAACAAAACTATCTGTCAATTAACTGTGAAGGTCTACAAAATTGTGAATATATCATAGGCATCATCTGCATACACTAAATAATTTTACACAATTTATCATTTCACATAATACACATTGAATAATACAGACATCACTTTACAACTTAATTACAAGACACTGGAATTAGATGGTTTCTGTACGACACGGAACACACTGGATTATGAACATTCCTGTGTCTTGCAGAATATTGTATATGGCAAAAAGACAGTATTTTGAGGTGGAGTAATGTGAGCGCTTCTTCATCGTGTACTTTATCTCTATCGAGGGTAACCCAGAAAGCAGCATTTGGCACATGATACGTTGGAGTCGGTGACGAAACACTATGAACATTTATAAACATTACTTTATCAAGTTCATGTTGAAATGCAGAATATTATGAAACGGTAAAAATGTATTACTGGTCTCTACTAAGCCTGCAGTATTTGTCCACCATGTAAACACATGGTCACCCAAAAAACAAGTGAAGTATGACAACGGTGCTTCATTGTCATGCATTAATCTGTTGAGTTTGTTATTTAGATAATATTTATTAGTAAGTTATTATTTAATGACATGCATTTATTGATGGTTGATCATGTTTCATGTGGTTCTAAATATTGCATAAATTATATTTACTTCATAATTAGTTGCTGCAGGCTTTCATCAAAACATAACCATTAGTCGAGTTAGCATGCTAACATTAGCCAATATTAACTTATTAATAAATTTTGTGTTAATATGAAATTACTGGCTAATGTATATTTACTACCATAATTAACGTGGAAATGTCTTAATAATTATGGACATTATGGCCTTTTATTCATGTGTATATATGAAGCACGGCTGCTAATTATATATTGATTTATTAATTTATTTATTATTAATGATTTATTTATTTATTACATAATTGCTTAATTTATATCTCTTACCATAAGTAAGGTGGTTTTACAAATTTCATGTTTATATAATATTATAAACATATTCATGGACATTGTGGTATTTTACAAAAAAGTTTCTGTCGAAGTTGCCTGCTAATCACCTATTAACTAATTTATTATTACATGACTAGTTAATATATATTTATTCTCGTAATCAATGTGGTTATGCACACCGCATAATATGTATAAATATCTTCATATTTATGGACTCGGCTGGTCTTAATTAGAATGTTTTGGACTGTTAACTTGGTGCACTACTTAACTAATATTAACTAATTAATTGAATTAATTAGTATGAAAAAACATCAGTATTGAAAATGTATTACTCCATTCAATGTATTTAAAAATGCTGCAAACAATATTTTAATAGTTATATAAATTACAAAGTTATGTCATTTTAAAGTCTCTTATTCAAATATTTGTCAACAGAAACAAAATGAGCTCATTTTACCATTATAAGAGATACACAAATTTAGCAAAACAATTCCGTCTTTAACTTAAATTGCAATAACTTTGGATCTAATAAAGGTATCATAATAAAATTAACAGTTATGTGATCTGTAACTTATTACCTTTCATTTAAGCCTATATTATGTGATGTGATTCTGTGATTTTTTCATGGCCATGGGGTGTGGAGGGGGAAGGGTTGTCTCGGGACTATCTGTAAAATGTTGGCCCTGGTCCTAAAGTCCCTTTTGTGGCTGTAACTAAATCCCAAGTCATTCATTTTGATTAAAACTGATGAATTGTTTCCTTCCCTAGTCTCGGTTTGCCCCAACCACCAAAGCAGCGACAGTTTCATTTACTGATAAATTGCAACACGGACTAGTACTTCGTTAGTTCGTAGTTGCTTCGATGACGTTTTCACGGCAATGCATTTTAGCCATTTAAAGTCGTCAATACTTCACTCAAAACAACTTTCCAAACAATGTATTTGCTATGATTTTATTAAACATACATGTCATGGAAGATTTTAACCAAATGTCTTATTAAAACGATGTTTTCCTGAGGTCAACTGCGAAACTGACGGCAACCAGCAGACAACTGGAAGTAACCAATACCGCTTGTGCAACGTTGACCTTGCTGCGCTACTCTAGCGGCCTTGAACGCGGAGACAGCAGTCCAGTGCATATAAGTCCGTGGTTTTGATGTTACAGCTTATTTAAAACGCACAGAAGCAGACTGCCACAGATGAAATACAAATTAGCTTTCCAGGCAGGCCAGGCCACCTGGCCTTCAGTGCATGGCAGAGAGCTGTCACCAATGCACAATTATCAATTAGCCATGGTTCTGGCACAACATATAGCCTTCAGTGTTGGGGGTCAAGTTAGGCATTTGCAAATACACAAGTCTTGTTTCTCAGCCTGTTTAAGCAGACACAGGCTACATGTGGACATGTGGCTTTCTGGGAGGCCCTGAGCTGTCCTGAATGAAATGTGTTTTGGTGAATCATAATCACCACCTAGTCTCTCCATCGTAATCACCTAATTGATATTTTATGTATTTATTCATATGAAATGAACAGAAATACAGCCAAGTTGTGTGAATACAGCAGACAATATTAATAAAGTGTATAAATTGTAATTCTACAGTTGTCCAGAATAAAAAATGTCTCTGTCACTTACTTAACCAGTAGACACTGCAGTCACATAATTTTAAAAATAACTAAACAATCATCAAAATAAACACAACTTGCATTTATATAAAATCAGTACCCGGTAGTTAATACTAGTTATGAAGATATAGCTTAAAAGCTGCAGGCAGGGTACTGTGAATCTACTGTGTTATTGATATAAACGTAACACAAGAGAAGACTGGGAATGTCTACCTTCCCTCTGACCACTGCTCCTGGCCTTTAGTGGAATACACTGTACACAGGTATCCACAGGTGGTCCATGTCCTGAAGAGTTCAACATTCAGGCAAAAATAGACGAAATCTTTATATTTTGCTTTTTTGGGATGTCTTGAGATACCCTTACAAAAGACTAGTGAACTACAAATTTCTTGTGTACAATGAAGATACCCTCAGAAAACTTACAATGCACCAGTTTTTAGGCCCTAAATGACCCTGGGAGGCTTAAAATGTGTCAAAGAAATTGACATTTCTTGTGCGTGGTGACGTAGGAAACATCTATGCAACAATGGCTTCTGAGATCTGAGAGCTAATAGCACACAGCAGGCACAAAGTGATGCTGTAAGTCCATTGGACCTCTGGCCGAAAGGACTAAAAATTACCTGTTATGCTAATAAATATTTTTCAAAAGAAAAACATTTTCTTTTTACCAGTTTTGGGGTCTTTAGAATGATCCAATCAAATAAAAATTTCTCATGCATAGTAACAGTGCCAAGTTACAAAAATAGATCCTCAACAGTTTCTGGGATATGGGAGCTAATCGCACACAGTGGATGGCAGACATAAAGTGATGCCATAAGTCAACTGACTTTCGGCCCAAAGCACTAAACATTAATATTCCCATGGATGTGTTCAGAAGCATCTATCCAGGGAGCCAACAACTGCTAAATTTAGCTAGTCTCACAATTAACTACACTTTGCTAAACTTTGAATAACTTGAACCTGGAAATAAATTGGTGAGTGGTGATCAGTTCTTTGCTAAATGCAGACGCCGTTATAACACCAACCTGGAATAAATAGCACATTGTACAGCACCATGGTCAGATTTAGCAAGTATGATAACATCTGAGTCCCCCAAGCCAGTTCCTCTAGCCTACCTGCTTAGTAGAGCTCCAAGGGTGCAACTGTTTTGACCATCACAGATAACTGACCCCTCCCACTGGTCATAGATTGTCAAGTGCTGAGTGGATGTTGTAGGTTGTGTCTAGTTGGTCTCCACTATACACAATGATACACTACATCCTTAGTGTTCCTTTCCCAAGCTGCACATGTGTAGCACATGGAATCATTGGTAAACAATTTCAACTGTGCATGCTAGTTGCACCAGGTGCTGGCAGTCTGGGTAGTTCAAGCACTGGGCAGCTTCAAAGGAATGTCAGAGAGCTGGGGAAGGTGTGAATGATAGTGTAGATTCCTGAGATACTCCCTCCTGACCTTTAGCACCAGTCACTCCTACGCATACCCGTTACCCCTAGTAACGCCATGATGTCAGCCCAACAGTAAATATTGCACTGTCAACATTACAGGCCTGTTCTTACACCTTGCCCCCCTGGTATAAGTATTTGCACAGGCTGATGTGTGTAGCTGAACTTCAGAACCATAAAAAGATATGACACATTCTATATCATGTTTTATTATTTAAATATGTCAGTCAGAATATGATGTAATAAATAGTAATTTCAAATACACCACATATTAAGTTAATAACACTGATCTGTTGATTTACTTAAATGTTATTGTTAAGCCCAAAATAATTGTTACATTCAAACAGACAGTTTTTTCTTGAAGAAAACATAAAAAGCACCTCCAACTTATTTTTGTTTATATAGGTCTTCAACCAAACATGTTTGTATGCAAGGTGTATATATCACTTATCTGACATTACATTTTTCATTCCCTGACCCAAATTTTCATTCCAGTAAGTTAGAAATAGATGAGATTGGCATAAAACTGATACATTGGCATAAAACTGATTAAACTGAATTATTAAAGAAAAAGTGGTGCTTAGAATCTGGAAGTATAACAATTTATGAGGTGCTTGGTCCATTAAGTTTCTGTTTCCACATCTGCCTGTCTTGTGCTACCCTCTGCCAGATTGTACAAGTCTCCTGATCACTGTAATAAGTGTTGTGAAAATAATCAATAGGAGCGAACTGCAGTATTAATAAACTATATTTTAAACCAGAACACTAACTTTCCACCTTTTTATTTAATTGGTGAGCAAGTGTCCCGTGAGCAAATGACCGTGATCCAATTAGGATCCTACAGTTCCTACTACTTCACTAACATTTCTTCTGTATAAAAGTCTTATCTGATGCAGTCTATGTAAAAATGACATGACCAATGGCCAACAATGAGTTCTGAAACATTCTTAGTAGGCGCATGCATTCCCTTTCAAGAGTTCATAAAACAAGTCATACATTGCCCACCAGAGTGAAACTAGTGTTTGCCACACTCACTATTACCCTACTTCCACCCACCCACCACTTATAAATCACTACATGTACACACACACAAACCCATAATTGACCAGTTGTTTTATTGCTGACAGCTGACCAACTAGCAACCACTCATGTCATACACACCTGTGTGCCTGAGTTCACACAGGACAGGACTTGAGAGCAGAGGGCTCTGGGGGGCTCGTGGCATCCCACATCACAGAAAACAGTTTCACTTCAGCATTCAAAATAGTTGTCTCAACAAAAGTGCCAGTGTCATTGAGATGGTGACTTCCTGTTATAGCTATAATGGGAAGTAGCTACTTTTTATTCCCGTTATAGCTACTAATTAAGTTTGACAGTTGAACTAGTCCCATTATAGATACTTTTCTTGAATCAAAAATTGCAATGCATTTATAAAATGTAGTTGTATTGAAATCTGAAAAAGCAACATATTTGTCTTTGAATTTGGTTTGGCCGCGTTGTATTTAAAGTTGTATTTGATCACAAAATGTGTGCTTGGACCGAACCCTGCCCAGTGTGATGGTTTGTCAAAAGCCATTACATGTCGAATTGATGTCTTCCTGTTATATTTATAGCTACTTCCTGTTATACCTACTTTTTATTCCCGTTATAGCTACTAATTAAGTTTAACAGTTGAACTAGTCCCATTATAGCTACTTTTCTATTTCTCCATTTTATAATGTAACTATTTCATCCTCATCCAGCTGATGTCCATGAGGGGTGGACGGCTTTGACATAAGTGTGTCCGACTGAAGAATTTCCACAAAGTCAAGTGATAATTTTTAATGAGTACTTTGTGGAGACATGACTTGGTGATGATTCAAAAACCACCATAGACATAATAATAATAATAATAACTTCTTATGCGCCAATATCCTCGAAGATCAAGCTAAGTGGCGCGACAAAACCAAGGGGTTAAGCAATTGCGTAAACGTAGAACAGTGCGTGAGTCGTTGATGGATGGACGAAAAGGTTCTAGGAAGCTAAGGAGGATAGGCAGCATTAAAGAGATATGTTTTTAGACGTCGGCGGAAGGAAACTATATTACCTTCCGACTTGACACTGACAGGAGTTGGTGCAGCAACCGACAAAGCTCGGGTCCCAGCTTTCGTCTTAACCCGAGGGATGTAAAGTGGGTTACTGGAATTCCTTGCTGGAGTTAGCATTGAGTTTAGATATGTTGGTTGTTTAGATGCGAGTGCTTGATAGGATATTGTGCAAATCTTGAAAATAATGCGATAATTCACAGGGAGCCAGTGCAATGATTTTAAAAGCGGCACCGAGCTAGAAAAACGAGGAGAACGCGTAACTACCCTTGCCAAGCAGTTCTGGACATGTTGAAGTCTTGCAATATCCTTGTTCGCAGTATTGTAAAGGAGGGAATTGCAGTACCCCGGGGTAGTCAAGTCTGCTGCTTACTAGAGCTGTCGCGATGGTTTTAGCAACAGAAAATGAAAAAAATCTGCGAATACGACGAAGATCACGGATATGGTAGAAACAGCAACGGCATGTTTTTGATATGTGCTATTTGAAATTGAAGCTTTCGTCAAAGTTAACTCCGAGATTTGAAACGGAGGGGGCTGGTGTTACACTCTGATTTAGGATATGTGTCAGGAAAAAGCCGTCGAGTTTTGCACGCTGCATTACGGTACCAATGATGATAAATTCGGTCTTGTTTGCATTTAACTTTAGTTTACTATTTTTCATCCAAAGGAGACATCTTGGAGACAATCCCTGAGCTGGTTTAAGGAGCGGCAAGCATCTGGTGTAGTCAACATGTAGAATGTCAACACAGAAACTGACAAATGAACAACAATGAGGGATGGAATTCCAAGTTTGTAAAAGTGGTGGGGAAACACCATCCCAACATCTTCCTGTTCATCGTTGCTCAATATGATGCTGCTATCGCACCATCACATAACAAGAATAATTTATGACTCATTACTTTTTGATAAATGCAATTCTGTACTCAGTACAATTAACGTAGTTGTCTTTTGAAATAAATGTTTTGCACATGTTTTATGGTATTTAAAAAAAAATAACTGACAGTTACATTTATATATATATCATTCTTATGACATTTAAAATGTGTCCTTCATGTATTTCATGTAGAAATCTCACAGTAATCTGAAATAGTTAATGCTCCTTCTTGCTGTCCCCTCCTGAATTGTGTAATTAAATAAGTAGCTACAACGGGACTAGTTTGCCTGTCAAACTTAACGAGTAGCTATAACGGGAAAAACTAGCTATAAAGGGAAGTAGCTATAACGGAAAGTAGCTATAAAGACCTAGACCACTAAGATGATACCCTTTCTGAATTTTTCGTATCCTTAAAAATGTGAACTGACAAAAAAGCACATTTGTAGACTATAATATTAATGCGGTGTACTAATATTTAAAGTTGCT
Source organism: Ridgeia piscesae (assembly GCA_025642075.2). NCBI lineage: Eukaryota > Metazoa > Annelida > Polychaeta > Sabellida > Siboglinidae > Ridgeia > Ridgeia piscesae. The sequence goes on from JAODUO010000421.1 coordinate 196,766, forward strand.
AGTTTGTCATGTTACGCATGCACGCACAGAATCCAGGTCGAGTGAGCAGCAACTGGCAGGCAGCAGCTTCCACTACACCCGATTTGCATTAAACTTTCAGGGTCTTCATTTAACTACTACCCCCGCCCGGGTAGTCAAACTTCAGACTATTACAAAATATAATTACCCAAACATCGCTTATTCACTCGTCATAAAAAAACTCACCTAAAATGTAAACATTTACATGTTAGCATTTCCTGTCATCTTTAACAATAACTTCATGAGCAACAAAACGGGAGTAGTACCAAGTCAAACATAGTGTAGGCTACTCCTATCACTACCCTGGGTAGTGCTGAAGGTATGAAATTGGATCGTCATCAGCACAGTTTGTGTCAAACTTATAGCATAAACTGGCACCATATCAGATATATTCTCACATACTAACTGCACAAAATAATGTTTTATATTGAGCCACATTTTAAATATAATTTTAATGTTATCTTGTTAATATATCCATAATACTCAGAACAAAACTTTAAAATCAAACACACCAGTAGATTATTTATAAAATATTATTTTTTGAGCAAGTATTCATACATGCCGCATATATTTTGGTGACTTGAAGTGTGTGTGTGCGTGCATTAGTGCTGGTTCGATATTTTTGGTATCGAATGCCCACTGTTCGATACCTTCGATACTTTCGATATAGAGTCCATTCGACGACGTCGATGCGAAGGCGTAACACCATTGTCGATGGCGTCGTTGTCTATGGGAGCTACCACTACAGCGCTGAATGCTTCACTGCATAACTTGACTTACCCCGGTAGACGTGGTTGTTTAAAACATAATACAACATTAAATGTGAATTGTTTTCTAAAACTTTATTGTAGAGTTAGTCTCTATAATAACTGTTTTCTGTACGCGATCTTAGCCTCGGTCAGACTGCTTAGCCTTGGTTGTCCAAACCATGGCATCTGTCTCCATGGCATCTGTCTCCCTACTTTCTCTATGGCTACGCATACAAAAACACACATCCTATAGTATTTTTTAAATGTTTATTGCACGCATTAGCATTTATTAAACTAGTTTAATAATAACATTGTTAATATAAATAATTATTCAAGTGTTGACAAGTTATTTATCAAGGTTCTGTTTGGTGGCGCTGTTTTGCTGTTTGGTGGCGACATCGTTTGCCGTATACAACTCCCTCAACCAAGACGAATGACAACATGTCACAACATTCATCGCCAATTAAGCAGTTTTTAACAAAGAGTGTCTGCTATGCCAGAAGAGCCCCAAAGCTAGTGGGGGGGAATACATCGAATTTGACGAAACATGTCACCGTCACATTCAAGAAACTATCAATATGTAATGATTAACTTTCATCGAAGGACACGTTGACGTCATCGTAGATAACATCAACGTCGCAACAACTCGAGAACGTGTTCTACTGAAATATTCAACAATGACCAAGCAGTGGACATCAAGTTATAGTCGAAGTGAATCACCATCGGTTGCCGAATTTATTACTGCGGCGACAGCGTCAAGAAGTGACATACACGATGACAATACGCTTACTGCATCTACTGCCACTGGCGCTGGCCAAACAGGTTCACCACTGGCAGAGGCAGAAAGGTAGAGGAAGAAACCATCCTGTTCTTGAAAACAGTTCCAGAAACTAATTTAAGTTTTATATTAAAAAATATTGGTGTGAACTGGAAAGTACAATTGCAATTATAATAAAAAAATCTATTATTAATTAGTGTTATTTTATTGTAATCATCTATACAGTTTTGATGTTAAATCACAATTATCTTTACGATACAATTAATAAAAAAACAGTTATAACAGTGAGTGTTTAGCTGTGCTGGCACTATTATAAGTGATATATGTGTTCAACAATAACATTACATTATTTGTATGTTACGTTTCAGCTGTAGTTGTTGGTAACTTTAGGAGACACATTGACTTGAAATTAAGCTGGTAAATAGTGTATTTGCAAACAGCTGGGGTGAAGTACTGTTATTAATTTAAAATAATTCAGTGCAATTAATTTATTTATTTTGTCACTAGGTATCTCATTGCAATTGTCTTTATTGTTTTAATATTTTAGTACAGTTAAATTTTATTTTTACAACAGTAATCAATTATGTTGAAACAATTACAACTGTTATTTGTTTACTTAAATAAAATTAAAACTCAATTTTAATCATTGTTTATATCACATACCCCTGGTATTTCCCTACAAGTGAAAAATGTGTGTTTCTAACTTTCTATGGCATTAGTCTAAGTGGATAGTGTGTTTCTTTGAACATCTATACTATACTGAATTAGACTTACAACGTAAATATCGAGTATCGACTAAAATTCTGGTATCGATTGATATCGATGAATTCAGGTATCAAACCAGCAATATATCGTTCAATATTGAAGAATTCTGGTATCGAACCAGCACTAATTCTGTTGCGTACTATGCTTCTACATGAATATTAGACTTACAACGTAAGTATCGATTATTGAAGAAATTTAGGTATTGATCGGTATCGAACAAAACTAGGTATCGAACCAGCAATAGCGTGCATGCATGTGTGTGAAAAACAGAATACCTAGGCTGCACCTTGATTAATTACTCCAAAATATTACATTCTAACTACCTGTGTTAATTAGTGCATGTTTCACCTGCAAGTGGTTCAGGTCTGGTCTTGTCTGGTGTATGTGCGTGCGTGCGTGCGTGCATGTGTGCGTGTGGGTGTACTGTGTACGAGCATACTTGGGTACATGCAAGTGTGTTTGTTAGGTACACAATGAGGCAACCAATTAATTATATTGTTCAACCCTGTTCATCTGTCTCAATTTCCAGGTTATTATATTTCTTCAGATTTGTGATTTAACCAACTTAGAAAGTACATAATACTCAAAATACAGTAATGAATAGCTAGCTAACATGCTACTACTATCTGGTAATGCACAAGAGCTGATGGGTGACATAGGCATACTTCCTGGTAGCCAAGAGTGTCTCTTGGCGGAATGACCCATTTTTACACTAGCCTTGGGCTATCCAATACAAGCGGTACACCATACACCCATAAATGTGACCCACTCTTGTGTTTTATATTACCTACACAAATGACCTGATCTGACAAGCTGTGTTGCTGATCATAACACACTATATCTACCTGTGAACAAACTCCTTCAGTGATGATATGTTAGTCACAAAAAAACAGCGTGATAGAATCATAAACAAATGTAACCATTGGATACTAGAGTTGTAACTCCAGCTTGTCAAAGAAAAAATGAAATGTAACAAAGTTATCACTTACAGTCATTGCAAGGCTATTTCTATCAACTGGCTGTATAAATTAGCATATCCATTTATACAAACCCTGGATACAAACCCTTAATTCGGAATCAAAATAACAGCAGTTTGCTATAAGTCTGATGCCCTATTTTCTCATTCTAGGCATGCATGAGATTCCTTGCATTTGTCACCTGTGAAATAAATACTGATCTGCGGAAAGGTCTTTCAATCCTGCATGCATTAGCCCAAGTTTGGGCTGTTTGGAGTAAACCACCTGAGACCTGAGACCAATGTGAATATATCGAGTGGCTAAAACTGGCTATTAGACAGCATGTAGTGTACTCTGTTCAGCCAGTTACTCAGTCAACATCTTGCAAAACAAGTAGTTTTGTATTCTTGTGTGCCTTATGCTACGCACACACCAACTAACCAGTCACACATGTTTTGGTGGACACATGGATGATAACTGTTAAGCCAGTTTACAAACTTTTAAATGTGTCTGATGACCTGAAATGGACTACAAACCAGATAGAGTAATCGTACTCGTATTCGAACTTTTTGAGTACTTGTACTCGTTCTCAATTACAAAGGAAAGTAATCGTACTCATGATTACTTCTCACGATTAAATTTGTTTCATATGAACAGTTGCAAGAAAATATATTAGACAGACAGATAAAAATGGCAATATTAGAAGTAATCTAATAAATGTAATAATAATTGAGGTATTCATTTTCTATTACTGTTGAGCATTTCAGTTAATAAATAAATATTCAGTCAGATTTCCCTAATTAATACCTTCTCTTCCCAGAGAAGCCACATCTCCTCACTCACTAGTACAAAGTACAAGTTATATTGTGACAGTCCCTGGGAAACACTGCAGGAGATAAGCATCCCCTAACATCTTACTTTGTAATTTTAGAAGCCAGGCCACAGCCCCACCTGTACTGTTTGCTCTGTCAGTATGGTGTGAATGACTGGTCATATTTTCAACATCCAGAATCCTGACTGGGTCGGGGCGGTTAGCTTCTAAATCCCTGTCTATTATGTTTAATTAAGTGCAAACTGTAAACCTGTCTAAATCCACAACTATTCTGTGGTTATCCCATCCAGACATGGAGTCAAATACATTTAAATATATTTAAATACAAATATTCTTGAGGGATTACAAATACTTTTTCATATATTTTTCATTTTGTATTACTATGTAGGTAAAAGAAAAGCAACACATATTGAGACATCTAGTTTATAGGCATAATTAGTGTTTTGCTCATATGATGACAGACAGACCAGTGCTAGGGAGTATTGTTATTGCTAACTGCATCACAGTGACAATTGACTGAAAGAGGTAAAGGAAAATATATTGTTTGTTTGAAAATAGACGCAGTAAGGGCGCTTAACTCGTGTACACATCTACCATGAGGCGTTTTCGAAACTGTTGTAGACGTGGCTAAAAGCTCAGAAGGAAATGCATGATCACGCGATGCAGTATCACGTGAACACAAGTTTACACCAGTAACTCCACACCCAAGCCACGGCTCCCAGTTGTTAAGTATATGCAAGAGGGGTGAAGTGTGTATTTATTGGAAATTTTGCGTCAGTGCTAGTCGGTTGGTAGTCAGTAGAACTAATTGGCGTTTAGGACCGACTGCTTCTTTACACCGACTGCCAACTGAAGTCGGTGTAAGTTGGTTGGTGTGTGCCTAGCATTATACAAATCCAAATGTTTATTTATTTTAATAACAAATGTCACCATATCCACATTTTATACATTAGAGATTTTCAACTGCCAATTTTTTTTTCAGTCCCAAATTATTATATAAACAGTAAGGAATTGGACACATGTCCTGCTACAATGTGTCCCAAGAACAGGATTGGGTCCAAATACACATTTTGAGGTCAAATACAAATAAAACTCAGTCAAATAAAACTCAAATACACTGCACATTAAAATAAAAATTGATTCAAATGTATAGCCCGTGTTTCAATTTTAGTTCAATTATATTACCGTGGGTGGAATTTCGTCTCTAAATGTATTATTCAAGATGCTCAGCTTAAACTCTCCATACAACTTAAACATTATACTATTTATAGCATATCTCTTTTGACTAAGACATGTTGCCAAATTAACAATATTGTATAGAGTGAAAAAGATGTATATTTAATATTCATCTTTTAAATTCTGTCTCCTATATAATTTTAGACTTGTTTTGTACATTTATGTGAGTTTTATTTTAATGTTATATTGCAAAATAAAATACATTTTATTAATAAATATTTAGTTTTCATAATACACCTGTAACATGACACTATTCATTCATTGCCACTAAGGTTTGACCAGCAGCTTCACTATAGGGCAATTTTCTCAAAGTTGCCTGCCCACTACTGACCCTACACCACATGTAAAAAAAAACATTGTCTAATTTGTCTTGACTCTTAAGCCTGTAAGACTACCGGTATGCGAGACAATGCTTTGTTTTTTGTTGGTTTTTTATGTATATTTGATTGTACAGTGTATTTGCAAATACTTTTCAAACACAGACAAAATATCAAACACAAATACATGCCCTTTTGTGATTTCCAATTCAAATACGCCAGAGTTCTGTATTCAAACAGAAATACACATTTGGACCCAACCCTTCCAAAGAACGATGTTAACAGATACAATCCAAAATAGCTCTATCTAAAACGATTTAATTTCACATTCTTATGACCTTTTATTAGTAAGTTTAATTTTTTATTATATGCTCCTTGGCTGTTTTGAAGACTCTCAATACAAGAACGTGCCCCCAGAACAATGTCACCAGTGTACTAGACATTTTCATCAGTGATTATGGTGATATCTTAAAGGGAATAACAACAAGGCATTATATAAATTTCTTTTGCTGCATAAAATACATAAAATATCTATATGTTTAAAATGTTATATTAAACACGGCTTGCCCACAGATCTTGGCTTGGTGGGTATGACTATAAATATAAGGATGTAATATAATACGAATTTAAGCATTAGGTGTTTTTATTCCCTTTATGCAATGCCAGTGGGATTTTTGAAATATGCATATTTTTGCAGCGCTTTTACGGATGCTGGGATGTGACGTCATAGCTGGTATACTCATTAAATCTGAAAATTCCACGGGATCTGCGGGCCAGCCATGTTTAATATAATGTAGTTGTATTGAAATCTGGAAAGCAACATATTTGTCTTTGAATTTGGTTTTGGCCGCGTTGTATTTATAGTTGTATTTGATCACAAAATGTGTGCTTGGACCGAACCCTGCCCAGTGTGATGGTTTGTCAAAAGCCATTACATGTTGAATTGATGTCTTCCTGTTATATTTATAGCTACTTCCCGTTATACCTACTTTTTATTCCCGTTATAGCTACTAATTAAGTTTAACAGTTGAACTAGTCCCATTATAGGTACTTTTCTATTTCTCCATTTTACAATGTAACAAGATAAGGGAGCATCAACTATTTCATCCCCATCCAGCTGATGTCCATAAGGGGTGGACGGTTTTGACATGTGTCCCATGGAGGAATTTCCACAACTGATAACATTTAACAAGTACTTTGTGGAGATGTCTACACAGAAACTGACAAATGAACAAACAACCATGTTGAGGGATGGAATTCCAAGTTCGTGGGAAAACACCATCCCAATATCTTGATTCCAATTCCATTGTTGCTAAACATGATGCTGCCATCCCACCACCATATAACAAGAATAATTGATGACTTCCATTATTTTCTGATTAAGTATAATTAATTAAGGTAGTTGTCTTAAAAAATGTTTTGCACAAATGTTTTATGGTATATTTTCCATTTCAAATAACAGTTACATTTATATATCATTCTTGACTTTTAAAATGTGTCCTTCATTAAAATAATACATTTCATGTAGAAATCTTACAGTAATCTAAAATAGTTAATGCTCCCTCTTGCTGTCCCCTCCTGAATTGTGTAATTAAATAAGTAGCTATAACGGGACTAGTTTGCCTGCCAATCTTAACGAGTAGCTATAACAGGATTTTTTTAAGTATAATGGGAAGCAGGGCTTTATGCAGAACCAAATTATTGCCAGTCACACATGTTTTGGTGGACACATGGTGACATGGATGTTAGCTGTTAAGCCAGTTTACAAACTATAAATGTGTCTGATGACCTAAAGTGGACTACAAACACACATGTGACACCATTTACACTCACTTTTGAGGCATAACTGACAATATCTATGGTTTTGGAAGACCTTTTTGCTCCTTCATTTTTTTACCCGTCCCCCCATATTTCTACCGGTCCACAATGGTTTTTACCCGTCCAAATGACGGGTGGACGGGTCTCTGCATAAAGCTATGATGAGAAGTAGCTATAACAGTCCTAGGTTGCTCAGTCACCTGTTACTGTACAGATGACATCCTGGCTACAATTTCACTTTCATTATGCAACAAGCTTGAGTGACAATGGGACAGGAGACCAGTACGTGAGAGAGTTGTCTCACCGCAGTGTCTCCAACGGATCAACAATGTGATTTGTCTCAGTGTCTCCCACAGTGTACCTATCAAAGATGTCATCTACTAACTTCAAGGCCGACTTCGATTGGCCTACTCGAGTTACTCGCATAACCCTAACATGGTATCCAGTTTACGCTGTGCATGCACTACCACAAGAGTAATCCAACTGAACAGCGATAATTGTGATCACGGACATAAACCCACTAGATGTAAATAAATAAAATAATCAGTTGTTTAGTGTGTAAATGGTGACGTTCATCTTTTTGGTCATAAATAAAAATTCTTTGAATGTGGTGACTTTAATCCATAATATTTCCATATTTAAGTGATTGTGTCGTGTAATGTTTAATTAATTTCTTGTGCAGTAGGGGCCTAAGTTCTCTATTGGCTGTCACTGCTAATGACGTAGTTACTCGAGTGAATCATCTCCAAAGTCCAAACCACGACTGCCTTGGGTGGCAGTCTTGAAGATTGACCTTGTTTATCTATGTTAAGAAGGGTCACGTGAGCAAGTGATTTTAGTTGTTCGATTGGCACTCGGGTTCCTCTAGTTACTCGCGTAGCTCAATCGAAGTCGGCCCAAGTGACCATGACAGACTAAGGCTGTGGCCACTCGCCACCACTTCTCATATATGGATATATATATATATATATATATGCACAAAATTATATAATTTTAATCAATGGGTTTGGGACACATTAAATTTAAAAAACACGCATAGTTTTTTGTCCCCATGAAATTCTCTTTCCAGGGCGATCCCTGTATATATATATATATATATATATATATATATATATATATATATATATATATGAAAGAGGCAATGCTAATTATAGTGCATCTCTAAATAAACAATGGTATGTCCAATTAACCACAGAGATCTGCACAGAAATCAGTGGAAGAGAAAACACATAATTTATTCATTGTTCACCCATAAACCACATCAATGTATGACAGGACAGACTAACAATTACCTAATGCAAATCATGAAATGTGATTAAATGTATTTGCAGCTACTTATTAAAAAATGAGAATGTCTATGACATTTTGAAATGTAGAATATGTGATTTCTTGTATTTTGTGAGTATAGTATTTAGTATTAGTAAATCTTGTTGAACAGAAACAACAGACATTTCAGTGAACCAGATTTATTTTGACACTCAAACAATTGTTTTTTTTCACGCAAAACCCCCATCATAGATTCTAGACTCAAGAATTACTACAAGAATTAAACTTAATTCAGCTTGTATGTATAGACATATACACTACACAATTTTTTGTAGTGTCGAGTCATAATTTTTTAAACACTCAATTACTATACTATATCTCCTCTTTCCAAATATGTAAAAAGTGTGTCAACATTTTCCCTATTTATCACTCATTTGGTCAGCCTGGGTTACACATTATATTGAGCAATCTGTATAGAAATGTTGACTCATGATCCACCATATGTGGCTTACACCACTTTCTGAGCTCTAGACTCACATGAACACAAACTCAGACTATAAGTATAAGGTAACTCACTTGAATAGTGGCTTTTTATGGTTGTTGTTTTAAAATATTTAGTAAATGTGTGTGTGTGTGTGTGTGTGTGTGTGTGTGTGTGTGTGTGTGTGTGTGTGTGTGTGTGTGTGTGTGTGTGTGTGTGTGTGTGTGTGTGTGTGTGTGTGTGTGTGTGTGTGTGTGTGTGTGTGTGTGTGTGTGTGTGTGTGTGTGTGTGTGTGTGTGTGTGTGTGTGTGTGTGTGTGGGCAATTCCACGCTCAGGTAGACCAACATGTCATTTTTTTTAATTGCTTCAATTGGGGCTAGTTGTTACATGAAAGGTAATATTCCCAAGTTTCAGCCATAAAAATACTCTTTAAGTGCTGGGTAAAGTGCACGAGTATGCATATCCAGATCTGCTCGAGAGAAAACGCGAACTTGGTCCCTTATTTGTCGAGCAGCTCGAGAAATAAGGTGACGTCGGGCTGTTATTTCCCGAGCAACTCGCTAAATAGCCAGTCCCAATAATTTAATTCAACATTTTAGCAATTAAGTCAGACGACCGACTGGCGTGATGTGTCCTGGGCTTAGAACATTTTGTCAGTTAACAATACAGCTACATACAGATAGGCCAGTTAGGAAGAGACTTTCTGTCGACCACTACTCAGTGAGATCCGGATGTCAGGATGTTCTGTATCCACAGTAGTAGGGGGCCTCTAATTCCATAGGTTTGAAGTTTGAGTAGTAATTGTTGGTGAGGAACTCGGTCGAATGATTTGGATAAATCAAGTTACTGGTCACGCCCCTGTGAGTGTGAACGGTCGGCTCTTTTGAGTTGCTCACTACTAACATCACGGCATCTCGCAACCGCGCAATTACACATTGCCACCATTCAATGTTGGTTGTTTGTTGGGAAGGTAAACACTGGTAATCTAACGACAGTAAGTAACTACTGGGTACGACTTTGAGACCGAGTAAGTTATGTGAATATAGACGAATAGTGCGGTACCAACTAACCAAGAGTGCAATACGACGTTCTCTAACGTACACGGACAGAACGCGGGCAAACGTATCGTCGCAAACTGTGGCACGCATTACACAGTCGGTATATCGCACAGTCAACACACAAACAGTTCTTACCTTCAATATTTTAGGCTAGGTGGTCACTACCTCTTGAAATGACCTATCACTGAGGTATGGCCGTATAGCATCTGCCAATGAGCCATCCATTCTGAATCATCATAACGAGCCATACAGTGGTGGACGGAATAAATACGACTCTCTCATTGGCTAGCAACTTAGCATGACAAAACGTCCACTGCTATTTCTATCGACTGTGAGCTAGCGGTGTCAGATTGGCGACGATAAGAGAAACAGGATGTTTCCCTGTCATTCAACAATTAGACAATATTATAATGATCGATCATCGAAGTTGCCATTCGATAAGCATACTCTTCGTGAACGTCAATTAGCCCAAATGTTTTCACCTCACATATATTCTTAATTATCGCTCTAGTCTAGGCTCCACCATTTTTCATAATTCAACATTCCTCTAATTTCTAGTCTAATGTACACATGGAACCGAGGGGGCTTGAGACCCCTATAATTCAATGATTGAGGTGGCGACTGAGGATTGGATTAGCCCATCATACTGGTTTTTTAGACACCGAAAAGACATTTATGGCATAAATACTAGTCTCGATTAGATAAGATACCCAAGCTCCGTGAGCCTGAGATGGCAGCATTTATACCCTCTCGCATCTTCTCGGCGAATTTACGCAGCCTTTTTTTCTAATAATCCACTACCGTCAAATATGCCGATTTCGTGGATGATGTTAGCGAGACTAGGATGATGTGCGCATGTTCAAGTGCTGGGCAGTGCTGATTAAGAATAACTAATAATGGTGTTGAAATATTTGTAATAATAATTATAATATATAAAAGTACTAGTGCGTGTTAAAATCGCAAATCATGGCCACGATAAGCTCTGTCACAGCCACAGCCACGAGCGTTGAACCATTAGCTGTAACGCGTTCCCTCTACGCAAGACTACGCACAGCGGCTAAATGTTCTTGTGGCACAAGACACGCTGGCTGGGCGTATTTACTGAGAAGGATGTTAACTAAAGCTCCAGTCACACCGGATCGTACGATTTCTGGATCGTGCGATTGGTTGCGATTTGACAGAGATACGACCAATCGGCAATGTTTGCAACGATCGCCACAGCGGTCGTATGCTGCGATTGCTTTAAGACTGGTGGTAGATCATCGTACGATTGGTTGCACGCTTGATCGTGCGATCACCAACGATTGGAGAAGATTGATCGCAAGATCAGTCGTAGGTAATCGTGCGACTAGTCGCAGGTTCGTACGATCAATCGTGGGTACCTGCGACTAGTCGCACGATCAGTCGTGTCTACCTGCGACCACTCGCACGATCAGTCCTGTATACCTACGACCAGTCGCACGACGGATCGCATGCAGCCGGAACCAGTCGAGCGATCGGTCGCAGTTCATTCAATCAGATATAAAAGGCTCTCAGTCGTTCATCAGGATCAATAGCTAGCTCTAAGGTCCCAAGACGTGTACTTCAGAAGTGTAGTAGTTATACATGTAGGGATTTTTCATAGAGAAATATTATAATTATATATATATATATACCACTATTCAGGGCTACTAAAGCCATACAAGGAGGGTTGTTTACTCCGAGAAGAGACAACGGAAGGTTTCCTATGCAATATATATGTTAATTTTAGGGCCATCTGGCATAGGCAGAGAACCAACCCTGGTATTTTCGTACTATACCGGGGTGTAAAAAGGTCACTGGCACCTTGCCAATATGTCGTTGACTGCCAGCTAGCGTATATGCTAATTTCTAGGGCCATCTGGGTGAAGAAATGGTAAACCCTACCCTAGCGTCTGTCCTCAGGCTAGATATTAGGGAGTATAAATAGGGGGATTTCTAATTATTCGAGGAGACTACTGGGGCTTATTACCGGGGAACACGTACGCTGTTCACCCCGGGACACGCCGCTCCAGAGCTGTGACAGCTAGGCATACTGTCACAGCATATACTGTGTGTGTCCTATTGGGGAGACTACTGGGGCATATTGTCGGGAGAACAGGTACTGTTCATCCCGGAACACGCCGCTCCAGATCTCCCTGTGACATACGGTACGTCACAGTACCTTGCGTTGCACCGACTGGCGCATATTGTCAGCAGTCGTTCGCAACACACCGCTCACCACGAGAAACAGAACACCCGTGGGTGAGTCACTTAAAATACTGTGTGAATTGATGACCGCGTGTAATACACGCTGTCAGTGCCGTCACTTTGTATTTTTATTGGTTTAGTTGCTGAAGTATTTTAGTTAGTTTCTTAGATTTGTAATATTAGGATTTTGAGATAATAAACTGTGGAAAAAAATTGTTTGTGTTAGACTGAGTGAGTGAACGTGTGCCCGAGTCCGCCACTAGACGCCTCCGTGCCGACCGCTCGCGCCAAAACGCGGGATACACCCGCAAACGCTACAATTGGAGACAATTGGTGGCAGCGGTGGGATCTCGCAAACGCTACATACATACGTCATCACACGCTATGCCTCCCAAGAAGGGGAAGGGACGTGGAAAAAGGATGCAACCAGACCCAGAGAGTGATGTCACCTCTGCACATGATGTCGTCCGGGAAACTGAACCCGAAACACAGGATTCTGGCGATGAATCGGTAGAGCAAGCGGCATTCAATAAGAAGAAAGTCCCAGAGCTAGAGCCAACAGTAGAACAGGCTGTCTGCGAATGGTTTGCCCACCACTCTCTGTTCTATGACATGAGTGACGCCAATTTCAAGAACCGGCAGCGGAAAGACCGCCTGCTGGACCAGAAGGGCAAGGAGCTCAACATGAGTGGTAAGTATGTTAGGTATTCTTACCTAAATATATGAATGTTGCAGTTATGAAATTATCATACATTATTCTATGTATTTCGATCCATTTATGAATTATTTGTTTTATACTTACAGGGAACAGGTGGCCATCTGGTGGAAGTCACAGAGGACCGTGTGTGGGAGACTGTTCAGGAAGAAGAGTGGCCAGGCGGCGACACGTAGGACCGGGCGTCACAAATGGAACCTGGGGAACTTTAGCTTCCTCCAGTCCCACATCGCTGTCCCCACCGTGACCAAACAGTTGGGCAAGGTATGCATTTGCAAACTTAATGATATATTTTCCATTCAATTTCCACATATTTATTACCTGTACGATCTCATATGGCATGCATGGAATTGTTACTAATATCTGTTCTCTATCCACAGGTCCCGTGTCCGGAGCCCGAGAGAGACGAGGATGGATCAAGCTCGGAATGCGACTCAGGTGCTCCCTCCATTGCCCCGGAGTCCAGTCAGCCTGGTACCAGCTCGCAGGCCGATTCGCGACCCTCCGCAAGTCTCCAAGCTCCCCAACCATAACCGTCAGCAGACAACTGCCATCGACGATGCCCTCCTCAAGCTGGTAGAGCAGGCATCTGCTACACAGCGTCTCTGCCAGCAGGTCGACGAGGTCTTGAGCTCCAACCGGAACCCCCGCAGCATGTTCAGCCAATGGATTGGGGCAGAGACGGAGATGCTGCCTGACCACATGTTCCGGCAGTTCCAGACGGAGGTGTTCGCGACCGTCATGACGTACCGCGACACGGCAGTCCAGCATATGAGACCTCAGCCAGCAACCTCAGGTTACGCCCATACTACCCACCATGCCACCCGTCGCGCTGCAGCATACGAGCACTCCGGTGAGCTACCCTCAGCCGCCTCGCCCTGCCTCAGCTCCACAGCCCATGTCTATGGCCTGGAGCCGCCCACACATGTCCACTCAGCTGGCCACCCAGGACAGGCACCCAGCACCGGCTTACCAGCAGCAGGACCAGGCCCCATCACCTCCGCAGCAACACACTGGACTGTCGTCCCTGAGCTCCTCAGGACTGAGCGGACTCCAGTTCTCCCCTGTGCCAAGCGACGATACCGCGATTGTGACTGTGACAACCACTCAGTCGGATATCTCCAACACTGGAGCCCAACTAGTTCAGAGTAATCGGGTCCTTCAGGGAGATAACCACTTGGACGAGTGATGGATTACTGAACATTTTACTGAACATTTTTGTGCTTTCTTCAAATGTAATTTTGTTGATAGTTGTGTATGTTTGAGATGAATGAGATGTTTCATTATATATTACTGAACATTTTACTGAACATTTTTGTGCTTTCTTCAAATGTAATTTCGTTGATAGTTGTGTATGTTTGAGATGAATGAGATGTTTCATTATATATTACTGAACATTTTACTGAACATTTTTGTGCTTTCTTCAAATGTAATTTAGTTGATAATTGTGTATGTTTCAGATAAATGAGATGTTTCATTATACATGTTTTGTTCATAAAATGAAGATGCATTGCAAATTAAGATTTATTTACTACATTTTTGAATACACACATATCAAAACATAACAAAAATCCACCATTCACACATCATTTTCGCGCAATATTTCCTAGATCATATGATCCTGCCATGGGACACTGCCGACGTTGTTGTAGTAGTGCTTAAGGTAAACGCGCACAGCCTTGGCTTCCCGTGTAGCACGACTACCGCCTTGCACGTTCTGCATATGCTGAAGAACTGCACCATTCCTCCAAGCTCCAGGGATGATCTGGTGGTCATCCCCCTCACGGTCAGTGTCCTGGTTCTGCAGCCCAGGTTACCGCATCCGCATCATATTATGCAGACAGAGTCACGCACTCGAGATAATCTTGACAGTTTCCTGTTCCTGTTGCATGGTCGTGAGGAGGCACCTCCAGCGGTGGGCGAGTATTCCAAAAGCGTTCTCCACTATCCTGCGGTCACGGGAGAGTCGGTAGTTCAAGATACGCTCTTCGACGGTCATGTTCCTATGTCCAAAAGGCTTCATCATCCAGGTCCGTAGGGCAAATGCGTCATCACCGATGAAGAAGTATGGCATGTCGCGGTCATCGTTAGGTAGTGGTTCAGCTGGCGGGAATCCGATGTCACCAGTTTCAAGGGATGCCTTGAGAGCGGATAGCGTTGAAGATTCCACTGTCCGAAGAGGAGCCATTACTGCCGATGTCAGCCCACAGGAACTTGTACTGTGAATCTACTAGGCCTAACAGTACAATGGAGGAAAAACCCTTGTAGTTGTAGAACAAGGTGCCGGAGTTTTTTGGGGCTTTGATCGCGATATGTTTACCGTCCAGGGCCCCACATGCATGATGGAAGTTCCATCGCTGCCCAAATCCCTCGGCGATCTGAAAAAACACGATACAGAAATGCAATTAAAGTTGTATATTATAATATAATTGAATTACATTAAATGCTGGAAACAAAATATAATAACAAGAGAATATCAATTACCTGACGCCCCCTCTGTGGAGTAGTTGGGAAGTCTAATACCTCATCTTCGTATTCGGCCACAATGGCTGCAGACACTTCCTTCACAATGACAGTGATGGTGTTGTCGGGCACCCTGAAAGAGTATGACAGGCTGTGGTAACTGTCCCCTGTTGTCATATACCGTAAGGTGATGACCAGCTTCAGTCCTGGTTCGTGAGCACGTCGGTAGTTGGTGTCCTGCTTCGTCAGACGGGGCGACAATCGGTGAAGCAGTTCGTGGAACATGCGCGGTTCCATGCGCATGTAATTGGTGAGATCGCCTTGTGATTCTCTCTCCATTTCCTTCATCAAGTTGGCATAGTTGCCGTACAATAACCGCCTCCCGATCCAGGGACGCACCCAGTACTGGCGCCGACGTTTCTCTATGCGCTGGTTTCTTCGTCGGAGAAGTACAGCTGCGGCTACAGCACCCAACTGTTGTTGCTGTTCCATCTGGAGCCGGATCGACATAAGTTCGAGTCTTCCTGGTGGCATTCTCTCTTCGGGCGTGACCTGAATCCCCAGAAGCGCTCCATGTATACTGGTCGCGGGCAGCTAAAGACAGGTGGTACCACCAATCGTAAGGTCGTGCAACCAGTCGTTACAGGTCGTGACTGGTCGCAATACCGATCGTGAGGTCGTACCACAGGTGGCACCACCAATTGTCAGGTGGCAAGACCAGTTGGACGACCAATCGTGCGACTGTGGGACCCGCGATCATCCACGACTGGTGGTACGACCTGTCTGCGACCGCTTACGATTTGGAATCGCAGGTAAAAAGTTTTGAATATGACCATCGACCTTGCTGCGACTGATTTTGCTGTGGCGATGACCCACGACCTCTGCGACCAGTCGCACGCTCTTTGTACGATTTGCCCACGATTGCAACATTTTGCGGTCGCAGCTAGGTCGTAACCTGGTTGCAAGCCCGGTGTGACTGGCCCTTAAGCCGTGTTGAATTGTGTACATCATAGTGAGCCTAGCTGTGTGTCTGCGGTGTTCTATGGACTGCCATTTCTACTGTTGGATCATTGGCCGACTTAGATTGAGCTCTACGTACGCGTGTAACTCGAGTAACCCGAGTGCCAATCAGTGTTGCCAGATCAAAATAAAATTTCAAGCCCAATGGCCCTCAAAAACTAGCCCAACCCCCCAAATAATAAAACATGATACATTAATTGTTTAAGTTGCCAACGATAAAGAGGGAAATGCATTTCAAGTACATCACGCACATAATATTTACCTAATGGTGAGTGGATGATTCTATCATTCCTTTCAGTTTAGCGCCACTTACTGTGCTACAGTTAATTATATAGTTTAGACACTGTACATCATACCGTCACGGAATTCCCATATAAATGGCCCTCTACGTAATCTTATGATTATAATTATGCTCTACACTGCTCTATACGGTCGCGACGCATAATTGCGTTAGTTTATGGTGTATATTATCATATATGTAACACATTTTTAAAACTTGACAAATATGAAAAATTAATGTACAATAACTGGATTAAGAAATACCAGAGTGAAAATTAGTGAATGTATGATTGTATTATAATTTACCGCACTTAAATATAATTTCTATGTTTCACAGGTTTATAAATTAATAATGTTTGTGCTGCATGCACTTAATGGGAAATTGTGTAATTTGTTTTTCAAATTGTTGTACAGGGACATACAATCATAAGATTTTTCTTTATACTCTTTATTCTAACATAATAAGAATATTACGTACTCAAACATCAGTATCATGTATTGTTATGTTGGGAAAAATAAACATTATTAGTATTATCAACACAATATGAGCTACTTGGCAACGAAAAATGGTATATTGCGTGTTATCTCTTCTCCGTCATCACAACCTGCCGAGCTTCATGCCTGGACTATAACAATAAACTATACCTGCTGGCTCGCTGAACATGAGCATCTAAAACTAAGTTTGGATTACGCCCATCCTCACAACCAACGAGTCGTTGCGCTACGTTACTACACGTAGCACTAGGAAGAGAAGAGCAGGTATTGATGTAATCAGCAGCAGCGACTCCTGGCGCGCGAAAATTATTATTACTCTTATTTGTGGACAACTTGGATGGCCCAGACTGGAGTGGGCAGGGCGTGTGTTCAAAAACATTACGAGGCTTTCAATTGGTAGTTGACAGTATTTACTATGAGACATAGAATGTGACTGCTCTTAATGTAACACATAACGTACGTAAGCACCACCACTTTTGAAACTAGCCCAAAATAACGGCATGTGCATAAAAAGAAGCCCCCAAACCGCAACTGCTGATTTCCCCCCGCGGAACAGGTTTAAAACCAGCCCAATTCCGCCGGAAAACCGCGGAGTTGGAGTCAGACCACATTTGCATTTTCCATAAGCGACCATTATAACATTTCCTTCATTTCCTACTAATCTTGATAAGATCTGTTATTGACAATTTCACAGCATATTTACCCTCCATAGACAGAAGTTATGTGAACAATTCGTGAACTTTTAATACCTCAGGCTCCCACAAACTTCTTTCAAACCTTACACCCCTCCATTTCTGCTCGAACCACCCACGGATTGCCCCTGATTACATCACCAAGCAAAATGACAACTGTATTAATACGCAGAAATGCACCGACTGACAGCTGTCGTAATTTGACAGCTCTGATGCCACGCTGCACGAAAACATCATTTCTAATCACTCCACACTACATAATATGTCCTCACCGAAATTCAGACAACCTGCATCATGCTGCTTTTAAAGGGTACTCTTTGGTCGCTCGGGGAATGGGGTGAGCACGTTATTGTGGTCTTAGATCACTTGGCAACACTGGTGCCAATCGAACGTCCAAGATCACTTGCTCACGTGACCCTTCTTGACATAGATAAATAAGGTCAATCTTCAAGACCGCTACCCGAGGCAATCGCGGTTTGGAGAGGATTCACTCGAGTAACTACGTCATTAGCAGCGATCATTTAAATATGGATTAAAGTCACCACATTCTATTAATTGTAATTTAAGACCAAGAAGATGAACATCACAATTTACACACAGAAGAACTTGAGGTGATCACGATTCGCGTTGTTCAGTTGGATATTACTCTCGTTGCGCAGCGTAAACCGGATACTACGTTAGGGTTACGCGAGTAACTCAAAGGCCGACTTCGATTTAGCCTCCGTTACCCACGCTCCATGAGGTGGCAGCACTTTTAAGCCGGGTGTGTCTAAAAGCCCGAGTTTTCGAGAACATGACGTCAACCGCAAACATGTGTACCGCGTCATGCTATATTTAGCACTCACATGGCGCTGTGTAGCCCCACAGTGGGATATAGTTCCCAAGTGAACATGTCATTAAAGAATGTGTGTGTATGTTATATTGAAGTAATCAAGACGTAATTTAAAGACTTCTGCATTATACACAATATACATAGTGGTCATATTGTGCGGCCATTTCCCTGTGTCACTGGTCACGAAAACTCGGGCTTTTAGCATTTTCTAGTAGGAAACGCTAAAAGCCTGAGGTTTCGTGATCATTTTACAAGTGAAATAGATTGCATGCGCTAAAAGAAATGTCTTCACAGTGTGTACTAAGATCAACAATTTAATTCACATCGGTGGAAATATAAACTTAATAACTACGGATACGATTCATATATATATATATATATATATATATATATATATATATATATATATATATATATATATATATATATATATATATGTGAATGACTGATAAACGATTCGTTTGTGGTTTCGGAATTCTTGGCGTTTGACGTCATTCGTTTACGTCTACTAGTCACGTGGTTTCGTCAACAATCACGATGACGTCATTCGTTTGAACTTTAAACTCGTTGGGCACGGTTAAAGACATTGCGGCAAGGTTCAGCGTTATGTGGACAGACATCGTTAATTGTCATAGGCCTATATAAACTATTGTCGGTAGTTTTTCGGACTAGTTGGAATTGGTGGGGAACTCACGATTACGAGCTCACCGAGGCAAACTTAACTATAAATACAACATAGGCGTTATTAACAATTTGTCACCGTTTTATTGAATGGAATGAAGCGTAAGCCTACGAAGTATAATAATAGGCATAATGACTCATGATAATGTTCGTTTTTAATGCAGTTTAACGTTCCAGATTATCGTCCATAACCATGTCAAGTGTTCTTTTGCGAAGTGACACTTGAACCTCGTCGTTTCGGACGTTTTGGTGACTTCGGTGACTTTCTCCGCAATTCGAACATAACACAGTACATACACATAACAGACACGTAAATCGAACAGACAAGCAACATTGGTCTCATCCACAAATCGCCACTAGCACCAGGTCTGGATACACAACAGGGGAATCCAATCAGCAGTGCGAACTTTTTCAGTTCGATTGGCCCTGGATCTCATCCGGGAATTGCAACGGTCCCCCGTAACAACCCCCTCGTCACAAAACTAAACAACACTGAACATAGAATCGGGCGTTGACACTAATACGTCGTAGTGGCCCACAGAGAAAGAGACAAGACACGGACAGGACATACGATGCGGAGTTACTGATACCGGCTGTTGCTGCGGTAACATCGGATGCTCGCGTATTTGAAAGAAGCACTCTCGTTGCGCCGAATTCGTCCGGTTGCCCTTGTAGCGCTTTGGCGATGTCGCGTTTCGACGCGAGTTGAACGGCGATCGTGGCGGCGCCGGCGGATGTGTGAAGGCATGAAGTTGCCGCCGAAAGATTCGGTTCGTCTGTGATTGTGACGTCACGCGGCATTCCGGATTTGCGGTAGCGAAGCCGAAGGTGGAGAATAGCAACGGGTTTTGGCGTTGCCGCGTTTCGATGCGAATTGAACGGCGATCGTGATGGCGCCAGCGGATGCGTGAATTGATGCGTGATGTTGTCGCTGCGTCGTCTGTGATCGTGACGACACGCGGCATTCTGGATTTCCCGTGGTGGTGGCGAAGGCAAAGGTTGGGAACAGCAACTCGATTCACGACTGCGCACATCTGAAAACGCAATAACCACCGTTTTTTAAGCAAACGCATTATATAAATTTCGCAAGCAGCATAACTTAGATTTGAATTCGGACTGTTTTATATAAAAATGCCTACCTTTTTACCCGAGAGCGGTGGTAACCATGGCATGGCGGCAACGTTCGTTGGCAGCGACAACTTGATGCAGGGAAGACGGCGATTAAATTGTGTTCAATCGCAAAGAGCATTGTGTGTCTTCAGACTTGCACGCGTTGCCGCTAACGTTCGACCGCTTCTGTTGTTGTAGCGCAAATGTTCAGGCTCGACAAACGATACATCCGAAGTCCTTTTTGGCTTCACTGTTCGACCTTCTGAACGTCTTGCTAGCTCGAGGAGTTGCGCTCAACTAATTTCCTTAACGATCAAATCACGTATAACGTTACTCAGTCGAAGGTTTTGATTGGCTAATATGGAACCCTTGTTTAACTAGCCAATCAGAATGAATTATTTCGAACATCCGGCAGAATGTTCTAGAAGGAAAGACTGTTCAATAGACCAACGAGAACACTCGTTTCAAAAACGGTTGACGTAGCCTAAACGGCTTTTCCAGGGTTGGATTTTTGGATATGACACAAACAAAGCGACTGCTTTGAAGAAGAAACTGGTCGTTTCTACGCAATTTTGCATTTCTTGAAATAGGGCTAGCTTAGAGTTTGTAAGTTTTTGAACTGGTGGTTGATTTTATCAAAGATGAGTTTTTTTAACTTATCAACTACCCCGTCATGATCAATGGACTGTCCCGCGAAAGTCAGAACGCGTACGCGTTTGGTTACGTATACGCTCGCGGTGACGTGTTTAATTTTACATAGTCATCGCGGGATAACTGACTTTCTCTCCATGCCGATAAAACGCGGTCCTTTGATAAATTTGCTTCCTCCATAAAACTTTGAATTCCGACGCTGGAAACTACAGAGAAATGTATAATGTATAACTTATTTCTGCATAAATAAAATGGAGCGTTGTGTTTGTGAATAAAGCACAATATGCACCTTGCGCCCCTGACTCTACGTCCATCTATCTGCCATTCTCTGTCTCCCTCTATATTATATATATATATATATATATATATATATATATATCACGCATGCGCACACACATACACGCGCACGGTCGCATGCACACATACGCACACACGCACACACATACGTACACACTCACGCAGTGGCACACGTGTACATGCACACATTGGCACGTAAACATTGAGTTCTCATGCACTGGCCTACAATAATATTCTGTCAAGCTAGTCCGTCCTATTTTTGTTTGTCTTTAATATGGTGAATACCTTAATTAGACCCTGAGCATACCGGCGAGCCCATGAATGATTATTGGTCTGCCATTCCTATTATGTTCTGTCATTAGGGTGATATTTTGAACATTTACAGGATAGTCAAGAACCTGTCATTCTTTGAGCCATCACCCGTCTGAGGTCAGCATTCCTACCACATGTGCATAAACAGCCAGTTGTTGTATAAACCTCGACTGTTGTGGTCAGGCAACATTGTAGACTCATTCCCACGCATTTCCCCACCACTATAGTTTGTAGACACCCTCGACCCCTCACAAAATAAACAGAAATACAAATTTGCAGTTGTTTATAAAAATAGAAATTACGGCAGGATATATAGTAACCAAGGTGGCAGCATTGTATAGATCACGCGGATAAAATTAATATTCAAAAGCCGGGAGACTTACCAGACTGTCTTCTCGGCGTAGCTCCGCAGCCGACTGACAGTCGGTTAAGCGAAGGCGGGTTTACACTTTGCAACGCGGTTGCAAGCAACGAGGCGATTGAGAAAGGTCAAGGCCGAACGATGTTGCTTGCAACGCGGCTGCATGCAACACCTCTTGCATGTTTACACTATGCAACATGGTTGCAGCGACGAGACATTAATTTGTCTCGATTTAAAAATTCAAACCAATTTAATGGAATCTCATAAAATTTGCTTATTTTACATCTGATATGACATTACACTGATTACAAATACATTAGTGGTAGAGGCAATGTTATGGGATCCTTGTGGGCCAACAACATTAAATAAATAGTACACAATATAAAATGCATTTATTTATTAAACTAACCGCACACATTACTT
Source organism: Ridgeia piscesae (assembly GCA_025642075.2). Lineage (NCBI taxonomy): Eukaryota > Metazoa > Annelida > Polychaeta > Sabellida > Siboglinidae > Ridgeia > Ridgeia piscesae. Next base: position 219,580 of record JAODUO010000421.1, read on the forward strand.
GAAAGTATTGAAAGAAGATGACAATTATTTATTAATTACTCGTGAGCACATTAATAAATATATTTTGTAGTTATATTCAAAAATTATGAGTCCACAATCATTATATTGTGAAATATACATTACCAATGAGTGCGTATATTAGCATAAAACATGCTAAATTGAAAATAACGTTCAGTAGGCTGCAAATGATGTGCTATACTGATATTCATAATACACTTTATGTGCATCAAATGGTATTATATAATTTTTGTAAGATAGGCAACTTTAAACAAAGCAACTTTACGTGATGCGATCAGGCAATGGTAATCCATAATTACTGTCCGTCATTGGTTTCAGTCTGCACACATCATTGCATGCATATATATATATATATATATATATATATATATATATATATATATATATATATATCTTGCTTTCT
>JAODUO010000421.1:225000-342327 GCA_025642075.2 Ridgeia piscesae
ATATATATATATATATATATATATATATATATATATATATATATAATGTGTTAGTGTAAGATATGTTGATGTTTATCTAGGCAGATTATGCAGCAGCGTTGGTAAGTGATAACGTAGCAGTTTCAGTGTGATTTTCGTATTTAAACTCGCTTAGGTAAAACGCAGGCAGATTATTAGTAATCTATTTGGTCTATTTATGTTGTTATTGCAAAAAAACAGGCGATATAGATCCGATTATTGGCTAAAACAATTTTTTATTTACAACGTGTTAATTTTATATTTTCACCACTACGCCTAACAATTATTTCATAGAGCAGTCAACAGGCTCTCGACATTTTCTTGATTTCACAAAATGTTTGACATATAAAAATACGGTAAAAGGTACTTACGATGGATTGGCGTTCCACGAGGTTATCTTGTTGGTCGCGTGTCACAATAGTAGTGGCGTTAATCGCGCCAGGTATAGCAACTGCTTCGTAACTGAACCAGCTGTTTTGTGCATATTCACGGTTTCAGCATATCAACGGTTTCATATTAGGCGAAACCACCATGACATGAACGGAATGGAAACGGATATACATATGACATTTGGAATATATTGGGGGATATCACCTTTATGGTAATTTAATACATCTTGCTAATTTTTTAATCCTTGGAGACTGAGAATAATCAAAAAGCATACTCACGGTTTCACTGAAAACAGTCTCAAATCGGTTATTGGTCAAACTTTCATTTATTAACAACTGGGCTGACTCACATTGCTGTACCGATTGCTTACTACCGGACTGGTGCATAGTCCTGAAGGAGTGCATACACACGGTTTCATAAAACTTCAGCAACATAAAAATATTAACCAAAATTCAGGGCTTATGCAATAAAGTGTATGTCAATACGTGAACAAAACACATGGCATTATAACGCGATATAATTTGGATTTGGACATACTGTGATACTATATAAAAACATGGTTATCAACATTACAATATCGGGCTATTACAGAAAAATATTACATAAAAATTTCACATGTACCACAAATGTTTACCTACAATAGTCAAAGTTATCATCAAAACTACAGCAAACTACATATAGGTATCCCCTGAAAGCTGTGGTCAATACGCATACGGTGATACGCACAATGCTTCTTGCAATTTCGTTGGATGAATGAAAATTTCACGGTTGTTTACAACCTTGTCACGGTTTATGGCGCACTGAAATTTTTTGCTGTGTGTTTGCGTTTCTCAAATATAAGGCTGCTTCGTTCATTTAAGTTTGTTACAAATAACGTTGCTGCGAATTTGTAGACGTCCTTTTCCCCACATTGTCCGCTATATCTAATAAAAGATGTATTTAATCATAATGACACTGAAACTTATATGAACACGAAAATGGGCTTGGCAACATCCATCAAAACAAACAGCCTCCTCACTCCATGACAGTACAATGGTCGCTTCATGCTAATTACGCAATTTGACGGCATCATTTCAAAGTCAAAGAGCCTCTACATCTAGATTACATTGCGCCTTGGTTGGAATGGTAAACTGCGAAAACAACAATGGATGGTAGAATCATAGATTTTTTTTAGTAATCCTATCCGTTTTAATTTAACTTCCCTCAACTTCCTACGAATGTCCAATGCCCAACCGTCTAATAGCGCATCATATCCATGTGCGCACCGATTAGTCATTACAGCGTCTCCATGCAGAGCAACAAGGCATAACACATTATGATCACGTGATATCTAGACCGAAAATGCCATGGCGCCTATGTTTTCAATTGGCTAAACTCTATCCATTTTATGCCTCTGACTCAGGCCTGTGGTGTAATCGCACTCTTTACGCGCGCGTGCGATGTTTATTTTGTTCAGTTAATTTCTGAATTCCAGTTAATTTCTGAATTCCAACAATTTTATAACTATAAGGCTGGACATATTATGAATGAATGCAGTGGTACTGGGTACTGGGCATAACAGCGCCACGTGATTAATAACGCTTCTTTCTATCTCTTTGGGCATAAAAATACAAGATTATGAGTTATCCTGATTTAAAAATAGTAATCAAGCCGATTTTTAAGAGGCACTACTTGATTTGGCAACCACATGGCGCTTTGATTTGAGCAAGGTTACAATCACGGTCGCTAGGTTAGGCTGCGGCGCCACGCGTTTCTCGGAAGTAAACATGGCAACATTTTAATAAGGCACAATTGCCGTAGGATCACAGAGTCTGAGGAAGAGTGTAGATGCTAAAAGAAAGAAGAAATGTGGTAGTTGACGTATTTATCTCGGGTATTCTTATGATGAATTGGCAAGACGACAATCGTTTATCTGGGTAAACCCACACATCGTCAGCCGAGCATCTGACACAATGTGTTACCTGTCACTGCCAGCCCGTACTCGGTACTGCGCCGCGCTCTTGCCGTAGTTTCCCCACGGCCCTGTCAATGACAACAACTTTAAATTCTCAAGTTAAAATTCTCGTCTCACTGCATACGTGCGTGTCTCACTCATGACATATATATATATCAGAAGAGGGGGGTGCTGCTGGAACATTGCTGTTTCTCCTGCACCCTAAATTACCTTGCTGCAGTTTGAACGAGGGGCACAGCCATTTGTATGTCCCTCAAACAAAATATCTATGACCACTTTGCGTCCATTTCCCCATGTTTTTCAGATGTTTAAAGGTGTATGTGCATACCCTTCACACATTTTCACACCCGTCTCATCATCGCTGTATTACTTAAGATTTACTGGGGGAGCAGAACCATGTCTATCCCCCCATTCCTTTTTGGAAACATTTGAATATGGCCCACATTGGCACAACGTTAATTTAATTAGGGTGGTTGACCAATGTGGGCCCAACATTCATATCTCTGACACAATGACATGAAGTCAGCATTGTGTCAGAGATATGATATATTTTTGATTCTATCATCCATTGTTGTTTTCGCAGTTTACCATTCCAACCAAGGCGCAATGTAATCTAGATGTAGAGGCTCTTTGACTTTGAAATGATGCCGTCAAATTGCGTAATTAGCATGAAGCGACCATTGTACTGTCATGGAGTGAGGAGGCTGCTGAATCACTTATCTTACAGAATTCCGCGGGAATTTGCTTGCTTCCATAGACAAAAATTTACCTATGCGCGTAACATACCGGAATCAACGCATGGAGACTGAGTGACACCAGCGTGACTCATCAACCGTACATAATCTTCGTTTGACCACGGACTTGTTTGCATATAAGTCCATGCCATGGTTTGACTTGTTTAATGTTGTTACACCAGCCATCGTGGCATAGCCACCGATAGTGGCGCCACCTGCTGTGGCGCCAATAAGTACACATGACTGTACGTGGTTCGTCATGTATAACGTAATTATTGTAATAAGAACTTTCATGTTGTTCTCTATTCTAAACAATTGGTACAGTCGCGCGCCAATTGTGTCTTAGATATGCTTAAAGTAATATACTAACATTTTTGTTACTATAATATTTATGGACGAGAGAATTTGCGGGCATAAATTTTGCCCGGCAGACCAGAACATCTCAAACATGGCGGACCACAAAAACAAGGAAAGTTGTCGCACAATTACCGACCAACAAGGGGCGCCTACTGCTGAAGAAACACAAAATATCGACGCAATAGATGACTTCGATCCATTTTCTGGCGTCGTTGAATGTGTATACGAAAATGTAGACATTGCCCTGTGTGCCCCTCCGGAAAATGAGTGCGTATTTCCCTGTTGCCTCTTCCTCTGCCTCTAATCTATTGGCTCTAGTCTATGCGTTCACTCTATTTTGTCATCTTCGACATAATCGTCAACAATAGGATGTTCCTATTTATTATTGTATTAAGATTGCTTGTCGCATTCATGCCAGCGACAAATGCGGACTCTTCTCTCCATCTTTTCGAAATGATGTAGAGAAAATAAACATCTCCGCATCGCTAAACAACATGAAAACGGACTCTTACATTCATCAAAGTTTACATCATACATCTACAACTATTCTATACACTTTCGCATTTGAAAAGCACACACACACACACACACACACACACACACACACACACACACACACACACACACACACACACACACACACACACACACACACACACACACACACACACACACACACACACACACACACACACACACACACAGTGATGTCTGCACTGGTGTTGTTTGTGCTGTTGATCATGACTGCTCTTCTCTGTGCTGTAAGCACTCAACCAACCTGATGGTAAGATCCAGTGGGGGATTAACAAAATATTCAGTTAGCTAGATGTAGACTTTACGTTGCTGCTGCCTGTTCTTTGATCTCCATCTATCCACTGCACTAGATTGTCACCTGTTGCATGTGACATATCCGCACTCATCAACATCAGTCAAAATGTTTATGATATCGATAAAAACGTACACACAATTCACTCATAAACATAAATTTTACAGTAAAGGTGGCACTACTTTAGAGTTCTCTGGTGATGGCTTGAACTGCCTTGAAGTTACTTTTGACAAGATTGAAATCAGGTGTTTACATGCGTTTACAAATGGAGGGGTAACAAACAGACCTAAAGTAGCACCACCTACTGGAGTTTCCTGCAAACAAATAATGTCTGCATGCAAAACAAGTAAATATTGTGTACATTTGTATAGAAAAAGAAAACTTTATGATGTCACAATAGTATACATATTATGTGTAGTAAAGATAGTAGATGTATGATGCAAAATTTTGTGACTGGGTCATTTTATGTCAAATCAAACACTTTTTGGCCATTTTTGCATTACCCGACTCCACTTTTGATGAAATTTAGTACAGTTGTTGGCTCATGTAAGAATATCTAAATAAAAAATAAAATAAAAATCTAGGTCAAGTATCATGGAAGATATAGGTCACTGAACTTTGACCCAAATCGCACCTGACCGCTACATTAATGCCTCTGCTATTAATAAAGCTAGAAAAACAATACATCATTGGAAAGCCAATAAACATGCACACACAACTATTATAAAATTAAAACATTAGTGTAAATAAGAATGTTGAAATGTTTGAAATTAGACCTTTGACCTCAGATCCCAAAAAAATTATCCTCTGATTTTGCTAATATTTTTTACACAATATCCTGTACTATTGCAGAAGAGTTCCTGAAAATATTAGAGTGGGCAAATAATAATGTTCAGAGATACATTAAACTAAATACACTCGTGGATGAAAAACGGCACCAGTTAATTCATCCGTGGCTTAGTTGATATGTTCATGTAGAATATTCTGTAACTGTAACTGTTAATTTTGATCACTTGTTTGCTCTCAGGAAAACTTTATGTACTTCTTTGGTAACGGAATTACAGAATATCAAAATATGGGTTATGCAGTGCATTTTGCTTTCTGAATTGAATAATATGAACTTTAAAAATCTGCAAAACAAAAGTAAATTAGTTAAGAGTTAATGGTAAGATGGGAGGGGTTTCTGTTGACCCTAGTTTTTCCATTAGTTTGATTGCTAAACATTCACTCCATTACAAATGCAATTAAAAAAAGTGAACTGACAGCACACTTTTTTACTTGGGCTTGAATTGTACATAGTGTTTTACATCAGTGGTACAACCTTTTCAATAAGATTTATTATTTATCAGTCTGAGCTCTCCAATATGGAATTGCCCAACTTTATTAATATTGATCATGAAAATATGAATGATTCATCATTTTAATCCTAAAAGAATGCTTTATTATAAAAAAAAATAATATTATAGAACAAATGAAAATCATGGGGATATTTCTGTCTGAAATTGAACTAAAAAAATAAACAATGTTTACAAATACAAAACAGTGGATACTTCCCCGTTTAGACAAATGTAGCATCATGTATTAGCTGCTAAATAAATAAAAAATGAAATAAATCCGTTGAGAGCTATATTATTTTTATTATTTTTTCCAATATAAAAATATATTGATTCAAGCTGGCCGATTGCGGCAGTGCTCTCTACTGTTGCAAATGTCCAGCCGGAGAAATGTCGCACTGCGAATTTTCACACCAAAAACACTCCCAAAGCCAGTGTAACTACATGAACTAATATAATAACTTTGTTTATGAATACTGTCAAGCATTTTGTCAAAACTTGAGATATAATCCAAAGGAAAGTTGCAAATCGGATAAACCGTGTTCCTGGGGGATTTTATATGAATGGATCCGTAAATTCATTCATTAGGGCATAGTAATATCTCATAAATATGGGCGGCAACAACATTGAGTGCTTTGTAAATTTGATTGAAAAGAATCTGTCAATGAATCTATGCAAAGAAAAATATACATGATCTAGACAAATCTGTCAGCTATCCAGTGATACCAAATGTTCGTGTGTCAGTTACATATGGTGGAAATGAAAATTGTTACAACAGAAGCAGGTGCATTTTGGCCAATTTTCAGCCCTGGTCACCTTAAGGGTTAAGTGCTAATTTTTTAGCAGTCTATTTTGTTATAAACAAATATTAATGCCCGTCGCGATGACGCGAGTGGTGTTTTTTGTGCCGTTGTAATGATTGACGTTGTCGTAATGTTGAACATCAGTAATTCAGACTTTGATGGAATTTTCTGATCAATTTATAACGAATATTGTCAGCGAAGGAGAACATTTTACAGTACGATTGCGCATTTGTAATATAATACTGATTTAATTAATCTGCTAGAATGACAAATATGATTGCGAAGAATGCCATTTTGCATAAAATACACCCACTCACAAAAAAACTTATTTCTGTTTTGTTTACCACAGACCTATAATAAGTTGTAGATTATATAGTACTTATAGTAATTTATTCATATTTCATACGCAAGTGTTCATAATAACAAATATTTTATTTAAAAAGTTGTTGAAAATTGTTTCAATATTTAAAAATTTTCAAGCTTTGATAATTCATATTTGGGTAATAAATGTAAATATCTTGCATGTACTTAGCTATTTACACAAGGAATTAGTACTACAGATGTAGCAAAAAGTTTATTTAATTAGGATCAGAATTTATTTATTCGCATTTATGCAACTCAAGTATAGCACATGATAACGAGGCTAGGTCACATGATAACAAGGGTAGGTCACGACACAATCTCTCGATTTAATTCAAATAGCAGGTGCATATTTCCATTAATCTGGCTTTGAGGAGAGCTAGTTTCTAATTGTTCCCTGCATTCAGCAATGTTCTATTTACTGATTAGCCTATATATATTTTGTGTTTCTAATGTCATATTCATACAAATTCTCTATAACTAGTTATAGTGACCCACTGTGGAATGTGCCTCCTCAGTATGGGATCCCTATGAAATGGTGGACATAACAGACTGGAGATAGTTCAAAAGCCAATGGGCTCATTAAGCATTGTTACCAATGCAGATCCACTATTACCAAGATAATCCTGAACTTACACTGGACATCACTCCCTGATAGTAGAAAAATAGTTGTATAATTAATTGACTGTTAACAGTCAAGTTGCCATCAACGAGTTTGCCATCTCCTAGACTCCTACCCAACCTCACTCATAGAGTAGTCCAATCCTTCCAGATAATGCACAGCACCACGAGCTACCAATAAGGAATGGAACAATCTCCCAGCAAATTACTAGCAATGGGCACAGTTGTCAGCAGACTTGACGCCTTTAAAGCTCTACTTGCCAGTTGCCACTCAATTAATTTATACTCTTAAGCAGTCTCTTGTTGTCACCCTTCACTATAGGACATTATGCAGGATTAAAGAGAAAATTTTAAGACCTTTTTTGCTCCTTCATGTTTTTATTTTTACCTGTCCACTGATATTTTTACCCATCCAAATGACAGGTGGTCAGGTCTGTGCATAAAGCAATGCCACACTATACATATTCTCACCCTTATCTCTTTCTTCTTTTTGCTATATGCCATTGCAGTGACGTTTAGTGTGGTGAATGTGACCAGTGTCAGGTAGAAGTATACTAAATATCACACCTACCCTGTTTGTGGTGTGAAATTAGAGCACTGGGTGTCATACAAATTTATGGATCCCGGGAAAATGGATCCTGGGTTCATTTTCTATAGAATGAGAATATAGTGGGGTTGGCGGATCCATATTCTGTAAGTTTCATAGAATATGACCTACCCTCCGGGGTATGCTACATCATTTTAACCTGGTTCCATTTTCTGAATCCAGGACATAACCACACTTGAGAAAAAAAACACTGGAAAAACCACCTGGACAAAACACCACTAACAAATATATGGCCCCCATAGAAAATAGACCCGGGTCCATTATCTATAGGGGTCCATTTTCCATGTGAATATGGACACCCATAAAAATTTGACCCGGGTCCATACTCTATGAGGGCCCATATCCTATAGATTGTGCTGTATAATTTGGACCCCCATAGAAAATGGACCCCGAGTCCAGAATCTATAGCAGTCCATTTTCTATATCTCAGAACATGGACACCTCATAAAAAATGGACCCCGGGTCCATATTCTATGGAGGTCCATATTATATATGTGTTATAGAATACGGACCCACTATAGAAAATGGACTCTGGGTTGTGTTGATATAATTTATTCCTGATGTAACTTGGAAACTGAGCCATACCTGTGATTCCAATGGAGTTGAAATTTAGCATCTTATACAAGCTTGTAGCCGTTTGTGTGAGCTCTGTTGAAAGGGAGACAGGGACCTGTCTCCTTCAAAGTTTCAAAACATGAACTGATCTTACATGAAATAGTAACACAATTAATTTCCCCGTGAATTGTATTTTGTTGAGATGACAATAAATGAATGAATGAGTAAATAATACTCTAATTATATTTATTTAATCATCTCTCAATACGGAACTATTCACATGTTTTAACAGTTGATAGGATATACAGTATTCATAGTCAAAGATGACTGGCATTTTAGCGGCAACGGTGGCTCAAATGTAAAAATAATAAAAACTGTTTTTACAAATGTGTTATGAATGTTGGTTGTGATATTCTAGTTACAATCTATGAACTGCATTATACTATTTTACCAATTTGTTCAGGTTTTTAAAAGAGGGTCCAAATTCTGTAAGGGGGTCCAAATTCTATAATAGAATATGGACCCTGGGTCCATTTTCTATGAGGGTCCATATTCTATCTAACGCCGGCAAGATTCATGTATTAGATAAGCAGACAAAATGTTCTATACCGTGAAAGCTTGTGTTTTCTTAAGTAACACTGGATTTACCATGTATGTTGAGGGCAGTAAGTAACATGGACAAACATGTTTAGTACGTGGTCACTGTCACAAGTAGATGGAACCAGCTTGAAGGTAATGCTGCATGAGCCATGTAGCAAAACATTTTCTGGCATGTAAAATCCTGCTGCAATAGACAGAATAGGCTTTATAATGTATGAAAAGGCAGCAGATAACATTGACATTTTTCTTCAACACCCAACGTCGATAGATAATGTACCTATCCAATGTTGTCTGCAAAAAACTGTTGGGATGCTGTTCAAATTATATATTATTGAGATAAAATATCACCTACAAGGCTTGGGTAACTTTTCATAAGTAATTTGGGATTATCCCCCAAAAAGCAGGAAAAAAGAATTAATATCAATTACATATGCTCCAACAATTACGTGATGTGGATTGTTGAGGCTGAATCAACTTCACAAGTTTACATATTTTACAATGAAATAATGGCCAGATTTTATTTAAACACAATAAATGTATTTGAAACGTTAATGAATATGCAAAAAAAATTGTTCGAAATTTTACTTTCAAATTTGAACAGCTTTATCTTTGCTAATATTTAATTGGTAAACATGAAAGTAAATTATTAAGTAAGCAATGAAAACTACAATTATTTAAAACTTAGCTAATTTTATACACTGTAAGAATGTATCTATGTCTGTGTCTGTATGATAATTTGCAGTGACAGAATGGTTGGTCACAGAAGGGTTGGTCAACACCAACCCTTCTGTCACTGCAAATTATCATACAGACACAGACATAGATACATTCTTACAGTGTATACAATTAGCTAAAGGAAACGTTTACCTGGTAATGCATAAGTAGTGTGGAACAACATTCACTGAAAATTAGTTCAGCGACAAGTAGTTATTCATACTCGGCATCAAGTATTTTTGAGAGAGATGATTCATGTGGATAATTTTAGTACTTTAATTTCATGAGAGAAAATCCTAGACTTGCTAAAGTTTTGTGATCTTGTATTGTCAGATGGTATCATGGCCGCCTTGAGCGAGCAACAGCTGAAGATCGACTGCGCCATGCGTCTGAACCAGGCAGCTATTTGATCCGTGAGAGTGATCGCAAGCCTGGGTCTTATGTCCTGTCTTTCCTGGGCATGACTGGAATAAACCACTTCAGGTATGTACGTGTGCAGGGTTGTCACAGGGCAGAAACCGTGTGGCAGAAATACTTTCTACCCGGGTGGCAAAAGGCCGTAAGGGCAGAAACTCGAAGAAATTTAACATTTGTCTGGTCAATATCGACATTCCTGTTTCACAGTCACATGTAAATGCCCACCAAAACTGGTTACCTTCACTGCAAATCACCTTTCAAGTTTCAACACACTGATTGTTTTCAACCTTCAAAGTACCCATTGATCCTAACTTATAAAACTAGATTGTGAAAAATCTGTCACTGCATCTCTACAAAGAGAAATGTACACGATCTAGAAAAATATGTTGGCTTTCCAATGATACCAAATGTTCATGTGTCAATTATGTGAGATGAAAATGATAACTATTACAACAGAGGCAGGTGCTGTTGGGTCGAGTTTTGGCCCTGGTCTCCAGCAGGGGTCAACGGTTTGAGAATTGTTTTCTTTTTTTGGGTGGCTTGTTCTTTTCTTTTTTATGTAATTCAAGAAACTTGTGCATCCAGCCAGTAACAGATATTGGCGACATAATGAGTTATTAATATCAACTGAGTTTAAGTGATGCTGCTTTTGTCTTTCATGCCTATATACTCGTATATAGTACTGAAATATTAAATGAAAGATATGTTCTGTCTTTAAAGTGTCAGTAGATATTTATTAAATCTAATAGTTATTTGGTGGTACATGTACATACATAAATAATTTTAATAGTAATGATAATTACTTCAAAAGTAATTCTTATTCCATTCAGCATGTAAGGAAACTTAAGTAATGCTAGTAGATTGTATTGCTACATAATTAATTAAAAACCTGCTCAAACCTTCTGCACTCTGTGTTGTTTGAATGCCATGTCTATGGTTAAACTTAAAATGTAAGTCACAAACAACTGTTTTGGAAATCAAGTAACGGATTCTTTGTGGGCTGAAACAGTTGATGAAATGGCTTTAAGTTTAACATTATAAAAACAACATGCAAATAGTTCTAACATTTAATAGAGTTGTAAACAATAAGGTGTCTATTTTACTTTTTAGGATGTATATAAAATGCCATGCAAAGTTATTATCTATTCACCCCTTGCAGGATCACTGCCATGTGTGGAGACTACTACATAGGGGGGCGTGAGTTTGACACCCTCTCTGACCTCATTGGTTACTACACGAGCTGGTCAGATCTATTGAAGGGTGAGAGACTACAACACCCTGTTCCACCCCCAGAGGTAGGGTGTTCTATTTTCATTATGTTTGTACTGTAATCTCTGAGTGTGACTCTGCTTCAGTCGTATGTATCCTTGTACACCCAGTGGTATGTGTCCTTGTACACCCAGTGGTATGTGTCCTTGTACACCCAGTGGTATGTGTCCTTGTACACCCAGTGGTATGTGTCCTTGTACACCCAGTGGTATGATGGTGTGTGGCGTCCTAATCTAGAAGATGATGAGAGCAGTAGTGCTGGTTCCATATTCAATATATCGAAGTATCACGATACTTGCAAAAGTTCAGTACTGATACTTAGTGGTATCGCGATACTTCGATATTTTTGGTATCAAACTCCCACTGTTCGATACGTTCGATACTTTTGATATTTCGATACCTTCGATCCTTCGACATCGAGTTCATTCGACGATGTCAATGCGAAGGCGCGACATCATTGTCGATGACGTCATTGTTTACGGGAGCTGCCACTACAGCGCTTCACTGCCTAACTTGACTTAGGCATGGTTGTTTAAAAAATAAAGAACATCAGGTGTGAATTGTTTTCTAAAACTTTATTTTAGAGTTAGTCTGTATAATAACTGTTTTCTGTGCGCAATCTTAGCCTAGGTGAGACTTTGCTTAGCCTCGGTTATCCAAACCAGGGTTCGTTACTCTCTCGTTTGGTGGCACTACCATGGCATATGTTTCCTACTTTACCTACGGCTACATGTACAAAAACACACATCCTAGAGTATTTTTGTGTAGTGTTTATTGCACGCACTAGTATTTATGAAACTAGTTTAATAATAATATTATTAATATAAATAATTATTCGAGCGCAGTGCAGTGCACAAGCTTTGTTTATCCGGGTTCCATTTGGTGGCACTGTTTGGTGGCGCCACCATTTGCCGTATCTGACTCCCTCAACTAAGACGAACAACAACATATCACAACGTTCATTGCCAATTTTTCAACAAATAATCTCTGCTATGCCAGAAGCGCCCCAAAGACAGCGGGGGAAATACATTGAATTTGACGAAACAAGTCACTGACCATCATTCGAGAAGCTACCAAAACGTGATGATCAACTTTCATCGAAGGACAAGTCGGCGTTGGACTCGAAAACGTGTTCTATAGAAATATTCGATAATGAGTAAGCAGTGGACATCTAGTTACAGTCGAAGCGAATTGCCGAATCTACTACTGTGGCCACAGCGTCAAGAAGTGACATACACGATGTGACGGTTACTGCATCTACTGTCACTAGCACTGGCCAAATGGTTCACCACTGGCAGAGGCGGAGGCGGAGGCGGAGGCGGAGGCGGAGGCGGAGGCGGAGGCGGAGGCGGAGGCGGAGGCGGAGGCGGAGGCGGAGGCGGAGGCGGAGGCGGAGGCGGAGGCGGAGGCGGAGGCGGAGGCGGAGGCGGAGGCGGAGGCAGACCTGTTCTTGAAAACAGTTGCAAAAGCATTATGGGGTTTGTTATGTATACTTGATAACGTGGTAATTTAAGTTTTATATTTAAAAATATTGGTTGTAACTGGGAAGTACAATTGTAATTTTAATTAATATTTTTTTCTTATGTTAATTAGTGTTATTTTATTGTAATCGTCTATACAGTTTTGATGTTAATTCACAATTACTTTACAACACAGTTAAAAAAAAAACAGTTATAACAGTGAGTGTTCAGCAGCACTGGCACTATTATAACTGATAGGTATGTTTATCAATAACGTTATTTTTTATATTATGTTTCAGCTTTACTTGTTGATGGTAACTTTAGGAGACACATTGACTTGAAATTATACTGTATTTATTGCCTAACATAGACTTAGCCTGGCTCCGTCGCTTCACAAGGTGCAATAGACTTGGCCGCGCCCAAGTTGCTCGCCATAATTAATAAAATGAAAAAATGACCTATCTCCACAGCTCCCACCACCCCATCCAATCACTGAGTCTCTTCTTACTTGGCGCTGCCAGTGTTTAAGTCTTGCCTTCGCATAGCTCCGTATTTATCAGTTTTGTGAGCTGATATCATATTTTGTTTAAACGAAGTTACGGTTTATTGTTTTTCTTTTCACCGCTGCAATATAATGGGCTGTTTTCAGACCACTTTTCAGTTGTATTTTTCTATTATTAGCTGTTTTTCGACTTTGCCATTTCAATTTTAACGTAATTGTAAAGGCGGACGACTTGCGAACACGCCACCGTCTGCACTAGACTCATGCGCGGCGGAGATAATCATCCGAACAAGTGTCTCTTGTCACAGTATTACAGTTGACAACAAGTACGACATTTGTTCACCGTGGACTGTTTAAGTATGGCATAGAATAGTATAACGCCGCTCCGTTTCAGAAACGCAGGCGCCTGACACATGTAACATCGTTACAACCCGCTGTTAGATGTGCAGCCACTAGCGGGCTAGCCTACAAACATGTAACATATCTCACGGCAGCTTTCTTGGGTTTTCTCCGGTGCCATCCCCGGAGATGGTCCAAGACCGTGACCGTTAGTCCATGTTGGAAGATATTCTCAACCGTCTTCGCAAACCGCCTATATTACCAATGCGCGATTAGCGACGGTTCAACCGTCATTGGGGGCGTGAATAATCGGCCCTGTTGTGGTCCCGGACAAAAAATAGTTCCGCCAGTTGGATTCCCAATAGAGAATCCGAACACATACGTCAATGGACTTACGCTGAAAACCGTTGACATTCCTCCGGATAGAACGGAGACGAGGCCAGAGCCCGGTGGGCTGGAGCCCGGCGGCCTGGAGCCCAGAGGTCAGCCCGAAGCCAGAGACCTGGCTGGTTCTCCGAAGAGCCAGGAGATTGACCCCGTTCGGCGCAGGTCACCGACCGAAGCCAATCAGAAACCGCCGCAGCCTTAACGCTAACCTGGGAGTTGATTACAACCGGGTGCTGTCAATATGCGTTACAACAATTGCGTTTCTTGACGTAGTCGAGATCGATGTTTCCACAAAAATTAACGGTTGACTGGGCATTGAAACATTGGCCCCGGGAATACACAGGCGAGTCCTAGACATTACTTCCCGACTAGCAACATTACGTAGGTGAGTACCCACGCCGTACACTGGCAGAATCTGCCGGTTCTGCCCGGCAGCATGACACAGACAACAATTATGTTTCTTTTCGGGCAGTCACTCGGCGTTTGATGATCGGCTCGTGTATTCCTGTTCAGATGACGATGGTGCCTAGCGTTCTGTCGACAAACATTACACTGATCCAGCTCCACAATCAGTCGCCGTACAACTGGACGAACATTGTGACAAGATATCACATTCATCCTGGTCTGCACGTATCTCTCTGATGAATTGCCGGCGACTGACAGTCTTGTCCCTCGCACAATGCCACTTCTGTCAGCACTGACACAAGCCGATTATACCATCCTGGTCACTCCCCCAGCCTGGTTTTCCTTTTTCTGGGGCACCAAATTCACACCAATTTACTTCGGTACTTCGCTCCAGAGAGGCCCTGCACTCTCCGTTAGAGCTTTCTTCTGTTGTAGATAAGAGCTTCACCGAGATTTCTCGGTCTGAGGTGGGGGAGCACGACTCAGCATGGAACAGAAGTATTTCCGTGACCTTGCAGGCATGACACACCGACGGCTGTGTATCTCCTCCTTCCAAGACTGGACGGGAGCTGCCCTAAATCGGTCCATATAAGGACTGATTGACCACGTGGACATTGGAAGCGTATCCACAGAACAGTTGTTGGAACAGCGTAAGGCAACTTTACAGTTGTCTCAGTCAGTGGCAACTGCTTGGTACGATGGCGCTACATTGGATTGTGCCACCGCCTACAACATGCTACTGCATCAACGGGACCAAGCTCTAGAGGAGTCTCTCCCCTTGTGCCACTAGAGGAACGGGAGCACCTTCGTACTGCTCCATTTGGGGCTTCATCACTATTCGACGAGCTCGCAACTAAGCTACAGTTGCGGGACAAGGTGGCCAGTCAGCAACGAGATTATGCCCTATACAGAAGCTCGGCACCTTTTACTGTCGGTAAAACACGTGCTACTCCACGTCGGTCAGCACTGGCTAGATCCGTGCAACTATGGCAGGCTGCTATGCCAATGCCACTGTCATTCTCAAGTCAGCAGCCCTTTCTGGCCACTAGAGGACGTGGTTCAGGACGTCCCTTTCACCAACGAGGAGGACGACGACACAGGTCAGGACTACCTGTGTCCCAGGACTCGGGCACCGGTCAGCCCTATCGTTACGCGACCCTCGACCCTCTAGACATACCACGACAGGTGGCCGTGTTAGCTACTTTGCATACAAGGAAGGTGGGAGCTCTGTCCCTGTTCTGCGATGTCTGGAGACGAAGGAGATGCAGTGAGTGGGTGTGCAATATTCTGGAAGTTGGTTTCCGTCTTCGGTTCCGAGAGTGTCCCCCATTTGTAGACAAGGGCTCTATCGTGAAGCGCACAGCCACCCGGTCACTGATACAGTCCATGCAAACAAAACAATGTTGTAGAGGTAGTCTGCGTCACTACATCTCCCGGGTGTTACAGTCACCTCTTCCTACAGAGTCCCCACTTCACGATGGAGAGTGCGGAAACATTCGGTGATCTCTCCCTCGAGATGCCTGGGCCACTTCCATCGATCTTGTGGATACCTATTTCCACATACCCATCCACAGAGGTTACTTAAAATGTCTTCGATTTCAGACTCGGAACACCATATACCAATTCCGGGCACTACGGTTTGGCCTTTCTCCAGCACCTCGGGTATTCACCAAGATTACGACAGAGATCAAAATGCTAGTACACGTGATGGGCATCAATCTCTGTCAGTACCTGGACGACTGCTGACTCATCTATTCACCATCTCACGACCAGTGCCTCTGAGACACTGTACAAGTGCTCAATCTCTGCCACATGATGGACCTCCTCATTCACGACAAGAAGTCGGAACTGATCCCAAAACAGAAATTCCTTTTTTTCTGTGATACCAGTTCGACCTGGTTTCCTTCCAGGTCACTCCAACTCCGGTTCGATATCACAAATCAAGCACTGATTTGCTCATTCCTGCTAAGCCAAGGAGGATGTGCTCATACGTGGCAGATCCTGCTCGGTCTCTTTGCGTCCACAGAGAAAATGGTTCCGCTGGGACGGCTGCACAGCCCCAACATTGCATCTCTCAACATTGGGATTTCAATGTTTTAACCAGCAACTTGTGGATACCTCTTTCCTCCACAGCGGAGGAATATTTCCAATGGTGGAAGTCAGCACACAATGTTCTGAGGGGAGCCCCAGTTACCCCGACATACCAGACACTCGGTTGTTCACGGATGCATCGAACATCGGCTGGGGAGCACATTGGAATGCATTGACGGTGTCCGGTGTATGGACAACAACCGAGAAAACACTCCACATCAACGTACTCGAGTTAGAAGCCATACACAGAGCCATGCTCCACTGGCTGCGGAAGCTTATGGGTCTGACAGTCCTGGTTGCGTCAGACAACTCTATAATGTCCTACATCAACAAGCAGGGCGGAACACGGTCAATACAGCTGTGCAGACGGACCATGAAGCTACTCCTCATGTGTCAGGCCAACCAGATAATGCTCCGAGCACGACACAGATTGAACGTCCGTTGCAGACATTGTGTCACGCCCATCCCTGATGTCAGGTACAGAATGGTCTCTACATCCATCTGTCTTCCGAGCACTGACACGGGAATCCCATTATTGGATGTGTTTGCAACGAGGTGGAATCACAAACTTCCACTATTTGTGTCCCCTGTTCCAGATCCATCAGCCATGGCAGTAGATGCTCTGTCAATGAGCTGGAAGGCACTGTGGGCATACGCATACCCACCACCAGCTCTGTTACCACGGGTGCTCGAGAAGGCCCAACAGGACCAGTGCGAACTGATCCTCATTGCCCCACACTGGCCCCAGGCAATCAGGTTCCCACTACTCTTAGGGATGTTGGTACAATCTCCACTCCGGATACCCAACATTCCTCGGTTACTATCCCAGCCTTGAGGTCAGATCCATCGAGATACGTCCAATCTCCAGCTACACTCGTGGAGAGTATCCGGGATACCCTCTGCAGCAGAGACCATTCGGTCGACGTTGCCTCCCGTGTCAGTAGACCCCAGCTAGAGCCTACTCTGGTGATCTATGAGTCTAAGTTGAGGATCTTCACTGCTTGGTGTAACATACAACACATTAATCCACTCTTGGCTATTGAGAGAGTGTAGTGTCGGATTTTCTTCTCCACCTTCACACGGAGAAACATTTGGCTATCTCGACCATTGCATTGCAGATGGCAATCGTCAACACTCTTCGTGCTACATCCAGTGCGGAAGTAGGACGAAATCCTGCACTGAAGTCGAAATATCGAAAATATCGAAATGGAACAGGCACCATCAACGTCATTTTCGAGTAGAATCTCGCCTTAGTTTTGTCAGCATTGACAAAACCACCTTTCGAACCGCTAGACCAAACATCGGATCTGCTGCTTTCATGGAAGACAGTTTTCCTCATCGCGCTTGCTTCCAGCAAACGTCGGGGTGAAATCCATGCCTTTGAACATGCCCGACTACAACAGACCTGTCATTCATATCAAAGACGCAAGTTTTGGGCAAGCGCCTGAAATGCGTGCTTTCATACACAATTCCAACACTTGACCATCAGTTGAGCTATGGCATAGCTAAAGACCGACTCCTATAGCAATACTGCTGTGACCTTGCAGATGTTTATAACATATGGTCATTATAGTGCATATCATTGGGTGCAAGCTGTTGTGTTCTTGTCACACTAATGTGCGCCAAATAATAGTATAGTCCTGAATAATAGAAAATATCCGGAAATCACTGCCGGTTGGTTTGAACTATGATTTGTGTTGCACAATTGTTGCACATCTCAGCTAGCATCTTTGGAATGTGTCTTGATCTCAGAACACTGTGTTTAGTGCTATCACTAGACACATATGATATGCACCTGGATGTTTCAGTAAAAATAACAAAATTCAAGCTTATTCAAATCATGTGAATATGTCGCAAGTAATTTTGTATACAAAAAACCAGCCTAATTTTATCAGCAGCAGCTTTAACCAACAATAGTGATCCCCAGGTGGCAGCACTGTGTATATCTGAAAGTATATTGATCCTCCATCTACCGTGAGCAGTAATTGATAGGGAGACTCCCAGTTGGAACTGATGATGTATACAGTTACAAAGAAGTACTCAATCATGGAACCAACTCAAATGATGTAGTCACAGATAAACTGTGAACAAATATTAACATGTAACATAAAACATGATGTCCAGTTAGTCGTTTGTGTTGAAGATCCAGTGCACTTAAAGGATCACTTAGTGAAGTTAGTGTGTGCCACAAATTGTCTGCTGTATGACATTAGATCTCATATCTCAGAAGCCGTTGAGGATGTTCTTTTAGAACTTGGTGTAGATGTACCTTATGGCACTGCTACTATGCATGAGAAATGTTTATTTGATTGAATTGTTCTGAAAGTCCCAAAACAGGTAAAAAAAATGAAAACACTCATCTAACTTTTTCTCTAATTTTACACAGGCATATCTTTAGTAGTATAGGTAGCCCACAAGAAATTGGTATTTGATTGAATGTTTCCAAGAGCACCTCTGGGCCTCCCCAAAAAGCTACAAGTCTACAGTTTGCCTGTGTCTGCCTGTACAGACTGGGAAGCAATACTTTGTGTATTCAGATTGGGTATTGGTGACTGCCCACTGTTATGCACTGAAGGCCAGGTGGTCGGCCTAGAAAACATTGCTAATTGGTATTCCATCTGTGGCAGCAGGCTATTTCTACATGTTTTAATTAAGCTGCACTTTTATATGGGCTGCAAAATAAGTCTAGTCCGATCATCCGGGATAAGTAGTTTTAGAGCTCGGACTAGTACAGTTTTAGTAGAGTAGTCCCGTCGGACTAGCTATGACTTGAAAATGGCAATATTACTTTAGTAAACAATAGACCAAGATGATAGAGCATACACTACAATATTCCAATATATATATATATATATTATATATATATATATATATATATATATATATATATATATATATATATATAAAGATAATATTTTGAACAACTATAGAATGACATGTCTTACACGTTATTGATGTCAACTGCATTCTGATCACTGGACTGGCTGAGTGTAGTGGAAGTAGATAACTCCATCTTGACTCAACACCACAAATGACCAGTCCTGTCACTGCATTCACACAATTTAGCTGTGTTTGTTGTCATCTCATGACTCATATGAATAACCAGAGAAAATGTCAATTATTATTATGTATATATAGTAAAAAGGACTTCAAGTTTAAGCCCACTTGGTCCAGGTTTTACCATTAGTGTTTTCTGACATAAACATTCAACCAAAAATCATTTGAATTAATATAAAGAATAATAACTCAACTGGATAAGGATTAAATGCCCATAAATATTATCTAGATCTTACCAAAGCCTCACCCTTAGAACCGCCCCTGTTACTCATCATATAAAATATAGATAATTTTGCACAAGCCAGTAAACTTTTCAATTTAATTAGTCATTTATGCTAATGATACAACTCTATCAACGTTTTCTGTTATAACATGCATGATGAACATTTTTAATCTTTAATAAATTATGAACTTATTAAAATTAATTAATTGTTTGAAATAAATCAATTGTCATTAAATATAACTAAATCTAAATACACCCTGTCTCAGTCAGAACATCATATCATGAGCTTACTAATTTTACTACTAGACCTATGCAGGATATTTAAGAGAGGGGGAGTAATCAGTCATGCTATACGCTTGCAAATTTGTTTTCTGAACTGAAAAGGTGGGGAGACATTTCCTATTAGTGGAGTCACTTAAATCCAAATTTTAATGCACGCTGGGCCAAACCACTAAATATGGCACAATTGTACCATAGGACCATATAACACTTTTTAGAGTGGGTTGTCCGATTTTAAATTCCATGGTCAAGGTCAGATCAAGGTCAACAAATTAAAATTATATAATCATTGTCCAGTATCTCAAGATTTTTTTAATGATATTTTCAAATATTTTCAAAAGCCTATTTATTTATGGACCCACATATTTCTATGAGATGATTATCAAAATTGCATCAATTCAAAATGGCCAACAAATGAGCAAATATATCAGAACCATTTTCACAAAGGTTCCCAAACAAATATTTTGCACACAGATACCTCATGGACATATACACCTTTTGAGGTGGGGCTCCCCGGATTTAAATGTTAAGGTCAAGGTCAGACGAATGTCAAAAGACTAAATATTTAAGAATTCCAATTTATCGTCTACTAACACTGTAACAATGTTTGTATTTCGGAAGGTTTCAGGAGACGTTTGTGGCTGCAAAACTTTATTTTATATTTTGTACTTTATAAAATTTGCATAAATTAAACATGGCTGCCAATATGTAATATAGCGTCAAGAAGTGACATACACGATGTGACTGATTCACGATGACGATACGCTTTCTGCATCTAGTTTTATAGGCACTGGCCAAATAGGTTCACCACTGGCAGAGCCAGAGGTAGAGGAAGAAACCGACCTGTTCTTGAAAACAGTTGCAAAATCATTATGGGGCTTGTTATGTGTACCTGATAACGTGATAATTTAAGTTTTATATTCCAAAATATTGCTATGAACTGGGAAGTACAATTGTAATTTTAATTAATATTTTTTCTATTATTAATTAGTGTTATTTTATTGTAATCGTCTAAACAGTTTTGATGTTAAATCACAATTATCTTTATGATACACTTAATAAAAAAACAGTTATAACAGTGAATGTGCAACTGTGCTGGCACTATTATAAGTGATAGGTGTGTTTAACAATAACATATTATTTGTATGTTATGTTTCAGCTGTACTTATTGATGGTAACTTTAGAGGACACGATGGTTTGAAATTATTATTTGCAAACATCTGGGGTGAAGTGCTGTTATTAATTTAAAATAATTCAATGCAATTAATTAATGTATTTGTTACTAGGTATGTTATTGTAGTTGTCTTTATTGTTTTAATATTATATTACAATTACCTTTTAGTTTTATGACAGTAATCAATTATATTGACACTGTTGTTTGTTTACTTAAATAAAATGTAAATTGCATATTAATCATTGTTTGCATGACTAAAGTTATCATATATTTCCATAAAAGTGGAACATTGTGTGTGTTTCTGTGACATTACTCTAAGTGGATAGTGTGTTTCTTTGGAAATCTCTACTGTACTGAATTAGACTTACAAGGTAAATTTCGAGTATCGAATAAAAATCTGGTATCGATTGATATCGAAGAATTCTGATATCGAACCAGCAATATATCGATCGATATCGAAGAATTCTGGTATCGAACCAGCACTACTTCTGTTGCATACTGTGCTTCTACTGGGAACTGTGTTCTATGTGAATATTAGACATACAACGTAAGTATCGAGTATCGAACAAAATTCAGGTATCGATCGGTATCGAACAAAACCTGGTATCGAACCAGCACTAACCTCAAGACAATAATATTATTTCAATAAGCAAAACAGAGGTAGAAATTCCTGATTATCAAAGCTATTTCGCACAGTTACTTTAGAGACTTTGGAATTGCCAAAATATACATTATGTTATTCAGCTCCAGCCTTGCATTTAATAGTGTCAGGAGGTCAATGTGAATACTTTATATGGTTCAAATGATTTAATGACTGATGACATCTGGGAATACTGGGTGCTATGGTATAATAGAAAGCTGACACAGGCGGAAACCCTGTGGTATGGTGGACAGCTGACAGAGACAGAAACCCTGTGGTATGGTGGACAGCTGACAGAGACAGAAACCCTGTGGTATGGTGGACAGCTGACACAGACAGAAACCCTGTGGTATGGTGGACAGCTGACACAGACAGAAACCCTGTGGTATGGTGGACAGCTGACACAGACAGAAACCCTGTGGTATGGTAGACAGCTGACACAGACAGAAACCCTGTGGTATGGTGGACAGCTGACACAGACAGAAACCCTGTGGTATGGTGGACAGCTGACACAGACAGAAACCCTGTGGTATGGTGGACAGCTGACACAGACAGAAACCCTGTGGTATGATAGACAGCTGACAGAGACAGAAACCCTGTGGTATGGTGGACAGCTGACACAGACAGAAACCCTGTGGTATGGTGGATAGCTGACAGAGACAGAAACCCTGTGGTATGATAGACAGCTGACACAGACAGAAACCCTGTGGTATGATAGACAGCTGACAGAGACAGAAACCCTGTGGTATGGTGGATAGCTGAAAGAGACAGAAACCCTGTGGTATGATAGACAGCTGACACAGACAGAAACCCTGTGGTATGATAGACAGCTGACACAGACAGAAACCCTGTGGTATGGTGGACAGCTGACACAGACAGAAACCCTGTGGTATGATAGACAGCTGACACAGTCAGAAGCCCTGTGGTATGATAGACAGCTGACAGAGACAGAAACCCTGTGGTATGATAGACAGCTGACACAGACAGAAACCCTGTGGTATGATAGACAGCTGACACAGACAGAAACCCTGTGGTATGGTGGACAGCTGACACAGACAGAAACCCTGTGGTATGGTGGATAGCTGACACAGACAGAAACCCTGTGGTATGATGGACAGCTGACAGAGACAGAAACCCTGTGGTATGGTGGACAGCTGACACAGACAGAAACCCTGTGGTATGGTGGACAGCTGACACAGACAGAAACCCTGTGGCATGGTGGACAGCTGACACAGACAGAAACCCTGTGGTATGATAGACAGCTGACACAGACAGAAACCCTGTGGTATGGTGGACAGCTGACAAAGACAGAAACCCTGTGGTATGATAGACAGCTGACACAGACAGAAACCCTGTGGTATGATAGACAGCTGACACAGACAGAAACCCTGTGGTATGATAGACAGCTGACACAGACAGAAACCCTGTGGTATGGTGGACAGCTGACACAGACAGAAACCCTGTGGTATGATAGACAGCTGACACAGACAGAAACCCTGTGGTATGGTGGACAGCTGACACAGACAGAAACCCTGTGGTATGGTGGACAGCTGACACAGACAGAAACCCTGTGGTATGGTAGGGCAGCTGACACAGACAGAAACCCTGTGGTATGATGACAGCTGACACAGACAGAAACCCTGTGGTGTGACAGCTGACCAGACAGAAACCCTGTGGTATGGTGGACAGCTGACGCAGACAGAAACCCTTTTGGTATGTGGACAGCTGACGCAGACAGAAACCCTGTGGTATGGTGGACAGCTGACGCAGACAGAAACCCTGTGGTATGGTGGACAGCTGACACAGACAGAAACCCTGTGGTATGGTGGACAGCTGACACAGACAGAAACCCTGTGGTATGGTGGATAGCTGACACAGACAGAAACCCTGTGGTATGGTGGACAGCTGACGCAGACAGAAACCTTGTGGTATGGTGGACAACTGACGCAGATAGAAACCCTGTGGTATGGTGGACAGCTGACACAGACAGAAACCTTGTGGTATGGTGGACAGCTGACACAGACAGAAACCCTGTGGTATGGTGGACAGCTGACACAGACAGAAACCCTGTGGTGTGGACAGCTGACGCAGACAGAAACCCTGTGGTGTGGACAGCTGACACAGACAGAAACCCTGTGGTGTGGACAGCTGACACAGACAGAAACCCTGTGGTATGTGGACAGCTGACACAGACAGAAACCCTGTGGTGTGGACAGCTGACACAGACAGAAACCCTGTGGTGTGGACAGCTGACACAGACAGAAACCCTGTGGTGTGGACAGCTGACGCAGACAGAAACCCTGTGGTGTGGACAGCTGACACAGACAGAAACCCTGTGGTGTGGACAGCTGACGCAGACAGAAACCCTGTGGTGTGGACAGCTGACGCAGACAGAAACCCTGTGGTGTGGTGGACAGCTGACACAGACAGAAACCCTGTGGTGTGGACAGCTGACACAGACAGAAACCCTGTGGTGTGGACAGCTGACACGAGACAGAAACCCTGTGGTGTGGACAGCTGACGCAGACAGAAACCCTGTGGTGTGGACAGCTGACGCAGACAGAAACCCTGTGGTGTGGACAGCTGACGCAGACAGAAACCCTGTGGTGTGGACAGCTGACGCAGACAGAAACCCTGTGGTGTGGACAGCTGACACAGACAGAAACCCTGTGGTGTGGTGGACAGCTGACACAGACAGAAACCCTGTGGTGTGGACAGCTGACACAGACAGAAACCCTGTGGTGTGGACAGCTGACACAGACAGAAACCCTGTGGTGTGGACAGCTGACACAGACAGAAACCCTGTGGTTTTGGACAGCTGACGCAGACAGAAACCCTGTGGTATGGTGGACAGCTGACACAGACAGAAACCCTGTGGTTGTGGACAGCTGACACAGACAGAAACCCTGTGGTGTGGACAGCTGACGCAGACAGAAACCCTGTGGTGTGGACAGCTGACACAGACAGAAACCCTGTGGTGTGGACAGCTGACACAGACAGAAACCCTGTGGTGTGGACAGCTGACGCAGACAGAAACCCTGTGGTGTGGACAGCTGACGCAGACAGAAACCCTGTGGTGTGGTGGACAGCTGACACAGACAGAAACCCTGTGGTGTGGACAGCTGACACAGACAGAAACCCTGTGGTGTGGACAGCTGACGCAGACAGAAACCCTGTGGTGTGGACAGCTGACGCAGACAGAAACCCTGTGGTGTGGTGGACAGCTGACACAGACAGAAACCCTGTGGTGTGGACAGCTGACGCAGACAGAAACCCTGTGGTGTGGTGGACAGCTGACACAGACAGAAACCCTGTGGTGTGGACAGCTGACGCAGACAGAAACCCTGTGGTGTGGACAGCTGACGCAGACAGAAACCCTGTGGTGTGGACAGCTGACGCAGACAGAAACCCTGTGGTGTGGACAGCTGACGCAGACAGAAACCCTGTGGTGTGGACAGCTGACGCAGACAGAAACCCTGTGGTGTGGTGGACAGCTGACACAGACAGAAACCCTGTGGTGTGGACCGCTGACGCAGACAGAAACCCTGTGGTGTGGACAGCTGACGCAGACAGAAACCCTGTGATGTGGACAGCTGATGCAGACAGAAACCCTGTGGTGTGGTGGACAGCTGACGCAGACAGAAACCCTGTGGTGTGGTGGACAGCTGACACAGACAGAAACCCTGTGGTGTGGACAGCTGACGCAGACAGAAACCCTGTGGTATGGTGGACAGCTGACGCAGACAGAAACCCTTGTGGTATTGTGGACAGCTGACACAGACAGAAACCCTGTGGTGTGGACAGCTGACGCAGACAGAAACCCTGTGGTTGGTGGACAGCTGACGCAGACAGAAACCCTGTGGTATGGTGGACAGCTGACGCAGACAGAAACCCTGTGGTATGGTGGACAGCTGACGCAGACAGAAACCCTGTGGTATGGTGGACAGCTGACACAGACAGAAACCCTGTGGTGTGGTGGACAGCTGACGCAGACAGAAACCCTGTGGTTGGTGGACAGCTGACACAGACAGAAACCCTGTGGTATGGTGGACAGCTGACACAGACAGAAACCCTGTGGTATGGTGGACAGCTGACGCAGACAGAAACCCTGTGGTATGGTGGACAGCTGACAGCAGACAGAAACCCTGTGGTATGGTGGACAGCTGACACAGACAGAAACCCTGTGGTATGGTGGACAGCTGACACAGACAGAAACCCTGTGGTATGGTGGACAGCTGACGCAGACAGAAACCCTGTGGTATGGTGGACAGCTGACACAGACAGAAACCCTGTGGTATGGTGGACAGCTGACACAGACAGAAACCCTGTGGTATGGTGGACAGCTGACACAGACAGAAACCCTGTGGTATGGTGGACAGCTGACACAGACAGAAACCCTGTGGTTGGTGGACAGCTGACACAGACAGAAACCCTGTGGTATGGTGGACAGCTGACACAGACAGAAACCCTGTGGTTGGTGGACAGCTGACACAGACAGAAACCCTGTGGTATGGTGGACAGCTGACACAGACAGAAACCCTGTGGTTGGTGGACAGCTGACACAGACAGAAACCCTGTGGTGTGGACAGCTGACACAGACAGAAACCCTGTGGTATGGTGGACAGCTGACACAGACAGAAACCCTGTGGTTGGGGGACAGCTGACACAGACAGAAACCCTGTGGTATGTGGACAGCTGACACAGACAGAAACCCTGTGGTATGGTGGACAGCTGACACAGACAGAAACCCTGTGGTATGGTGGACAGCTGACACAGACAGAAACCCTGTGGTATGGTGGACAGCTGACACAGACAGAAACCCTGTGGTATGGTGGACAGCTGACACAGACAGAAACCCTGTGGTATGTGGACAGCTGACACAGACAGAAACCCTGTGGTATGGTGGACAGCTGACACAGACAGAAACCCTGTGGTATGATAGACAGCTGACACAGAAGCCCTGTGGTATAATAGATAACTTACATATACAGAAACCCTGTGGTATGGTGGACAGCTGACACAGACAAACTCAGTGGTATAATGGACAGCTGACACTGGCAGGAACTCAGTGGTATAATGGACAGCTGACACAGGCAGGAACTCAGTGGTATAATAGACAGCTGACACAGGCAGGAACTCAGTGGTATAATAGACAGCTGACACAGACAGGAACTCAGTGGTATAATAGACAGCTGACACAGGCAGGAACTCAGTGGTATAATGGACAGCTGACACAGGCAGGAACTCAGTGGTATAATAGACAGCTGACACAGGCAGGAACTCAGTGGTATAATAGACAGCTGACACAGGCAGGAACTCAGTGGTATGATGGACAGTTGATATCATGCAGAAACACTTGGTGGGACCATGGGCAGTTGACATAGAGAGAAACACGATGGATGGAACTCAGCAAAATGATGGTGTGGACAGTTGATATTATGCAGAAACACTTGGTGGGACCATGGGCAGTTGACATAGAGAGAAACACGATGGTATGGTAGACATACTTACAGAAAATTGATGGTGTGAGAAAGAATTGAGTGAGTTGACACTGACAGAAACAATGTGGTGGACATGTCTGTCATGTAATGTACTGGTGTGAATGAAAAGTTAAACTGTTCTGAATCTGACATTGCAGACAATATTACCTAATGTAGATGGGAATTCACAATTAAAACCATTAATGTGGACAGCTATAGATAGATGTGGTTCATACCAAAGGGTAAACTTTGTCATGATAAATGTAAATTGGTGTAAATAAAAAGTCAAAAAATTTCTGAAATGTTTGCACATGACAGCATTTACAAAATGTTAGTGAACACAACATAAAGGTTACAGTGCAAAATGTGGTATGTAATGTGTGATATCATAAAGCTTTTTATAGATACAGATGACTCAGAAGTAAATCAACCATGTAAGAGTAACTGTGTCTATAATAAACTGTGGAAATTTGGAATACAATAAACTGTGAGTAATAGGACAGCTTCATTTATGCAAAATGTTTGACATGAATGCATCAGTAAATGTTAGTGGACACTGCACAACATAACGATGGACTGTAGCCAGTAAGACAAACCCATGTGGTATGATAAATGTGTTTTATATCATAACAAGTTTTTTTATAAACAGAATACACTGGAGCGACTCAGGATTAAATGTGTGTGGTTCAATAAACCTATGTAACTGCAGTTGTATGTGTCGTATTATTTTAAAGGTTTGATAAGGAAATCTTGAAACAATAACTACTTGTGAGCCTGAATCAGGGCACACTTCATTAAATATTGCAACAATGTTTTTAGACATTTGCATCAGTAAAAGAGGGCACCTTTGCATCTTCATTTTCAATGGTTACTGTAGAGTAAACAATACCCAGTACTCTGTAGAAAAATGATGCACTCTCCTCTTGCAAAAAGACATCTTTCATTTAGAGGCAGCCATTTTAGTCAAAGCTCTTTGGGTAAAGATGCAGTTAAATGTGTAGATGGCTTATAAATCTAACAAAGATGACAGTGCATTGTGACCTTTAACCCCTGGTTTGTGTAGAACTGAATGGGCAGGCAACATGTTGCTGTTAATGTGAGTGTACTTGAGCAGGGGTGAGGAGTACGCATTAGGAACATTGAGGTTGTATTGATGCTGGACACCTGGTGATGTTTTCAGGAAGTGCATTGCTGTTGGCGCTAAGTCACTCGGTACAAACCGATGTTGATACCACAGGCACACCTAATTGGTTAGTTAGAGTCCTTGCTCTATAGCATGGTTCTATTGCAGCACTGATAGAGTGAAGTCTAGTGTTTTGGCACAGTTAATAACATCTGGCCACAGCCGAGTTAAAACTATTATGATCAGAGATATTTATTCACAGTGACTGTATGAATCTGGTTAGAACTTGGTTAGAACACTGCCATTTTCTATCCTAAATTCATGCAGTACCATGATGAACGCTGCATAATGGTTATGAGATTGATCTCGTAATAGTTCTCCAGTGTTTATTGTGATTTAATGCCTCTAGAAAGGGTCTTGATTTACATATCATTTTTGGACTGTTTAAACTGCCTATTTGTGTAAATAAAAATAAAATTCCTATGAAATACATTTTATATGACAAAAGCTGTTACTGATATAGAAGGCAATAGTAATTTGTGATTCTGAGTCTAGTTAAGATAAGAAAGATAGCTTAGCTTAGTAAAAACAAATTAAAAATACAATGTGCAAGTTGTGAGTTTGAAAATATCGGTGATGTGTAAGTATCAATAGCAGTTACTCTACAGGGACGTGAACATGTGAGGACACGAACATCTGAACATTTTTGCTCTTGAAGCGTAGAACATTGTTTATATTAGCACTGCAGAAACCACACAGGTCATGTTCTTCAAGTTTGGGGTATTCCAGTAATCCAATTTAATGATAAGATAAGCAGTTACTGACTTTTCTGAAAATGCTAAGCTAGATTTTGTTGTTGTTTAAAAAGCGACTGTTTCCATTTAGTGTCATGGTCTTAATAGTTTATAGTAGAACAAGTCTAATAAATAATATGGTATTGGATGTATATTTGTTGGAATTTTCTGTGGTTGATTAATAATACTCTCGTAAATTAATTAATATTTGTGGTAAGATTATTTATGGTTGACATCCTATAAACCATTTAAATTGCACACAACATATGTTCACATATGCAATAATCTTTGTTGTTCCTTTCATTAGATCTATTATCCTTCTTGCCTGCAATATGAGCCATCATCTCATATTTCTCTGAAGTTGCTCATGAAAACACAGACTAGTCGCTCCAGTGTATTCTTATCCTACTGTCACTGTTTGTGACTGGAATAGTAGTTATACATTAGCAAGTCTACAATTCACAAGCAAGGCTTGATTGGGTGTGGATGCCATTCAGGTATCATCTTGATACTCTGGTCTTGCACTGATATCTATTAGGGCAGATTAAGCACTGTGCATCCACAGGAAGTGCCTTGACAATGGGGGAAGTTCCTTGACAAAGGTAAGGGATCAGTGGGGCGTGTTTGTCTTTGTGGGGCATGAGTTCACCAGGGAACAAATGCCCAGCAGCTACAGGAAGTCAGTACTTCCAGTGTGAGTGGGGGTCCTTGGCACACCACTTGAAGTGATGTCACACTGTCAACTGGGTGGTCTTAGTGAGATTGGCATCTATACCTCCACAAGATGCCAGTCTGATTGCTATACCAGGGTTTATTCAACACAATGGTTAACTTGATAGGTTCACTGCTACTGATCTCAGTGGATCCTTGCAAGCACTACAGGCAGCACATGTTGCTCAGGTGAAAAGAGGCTGATTAATTGCACCTTTCATGTTGAGTTGTTCATTTTGGATTTGATGATGTTACCAAATGGGTAGATTCCAGCCTGGTATATGGAGCTGTTTGAAGCGTTGTGCTTGGATAAAGTTTAAAGCTGTAAGTAAATACTGGTAATCCTAGTCAGTCATCTGTGCAGAAATAAACATGTCAGGTAGTTATTAAGAAAATATGGCAACATCATATGCATAACTTTGTAATAATGGTGTTTCAAATTGTTGTGTGTATACTCTTGTTTGTAATTGTGCATTTTAGTAACAAAATCCGCATGCCAACAGTTTTAGAGAAACAGTTGTAAAATTAAAATAATGTCAATTACCGGTTATTTGCTCATTTCTCAATATTTGCTGTTTTGCCTACATAATTTGCAGAATTTAAAATCAAATGGGCTATTTTGATTTTGCCATTTTGAAGACGTATTACTGGTAGCGCAGAGTAAGACACTGTTGAGTTTGGCATGAGTAATCATAATGTCACCTGGCATTTATTGATCTCACCTTTGTATCTGGTTGCTAACTTTCTATGGCCAGGACAGCTAGACTGTTTGCTTGGAAACTGGGATATAATGACATGGCAATAAAAAAAGAAGTTGGAACAAACAGTGTAGTAAGGAGTTGGCAAATGAAACCACATAATTATAATGCACAAAGATTAATGTGTCATTATTGGAATGGACATTTGACATAGGGCGGACTATTTTTGGATCTAAATCTGTCCAGTCGCTATGTCTAACAACCACTACATTTACACATCGCTTTGATCTTTAATGGAAATATATTTCCATGCAGAGGGATGAGTTAAGTTTTGATAGGCAGTGCTTCTGGAGTTTCGTAGTGTCTTCATCATGTCAGGTGAAATTAGTTACATTCATAAATTATTTTCCCAAGATCAATTTTTATCCAGCAAGGAATCTTTGTTTAATCTTTGCCCATAAGTGAAATTTTGTGGTTTTTTTGTGTGATAATGTCAAGAAGTGTTTGGTGTATTCGTATTAATTATTGTCATAATAAAGCAGGGATCACATGTTAATTATGCTTGCCGTTTCTGTGTAATTTATCTCAATAAATATGGAAAGACCTGTTGGTACATGTTTATAAAATCATACTCCTTCATTTTCTGCAGTCAACATTGATTCCCAGAAAACAGTTGTCCATCAGGATAATGCACGTTTACTTCTCCCAACAGAAATCTAATTGTCCCATTAGAAAAAATGGGGTAAAATTTAATAAAGCAGCATGACATGTAAAAAAATTCAAATTTATCGGGCTTATAATTGTGTCAAATATGTGCCAGTCTAGGCTAGTGCTGCTGGTCACCAATTGCGCCAAGGGGAAAACAGTTTGCTAATTGACGAAAATAAATTAAGATTCTTCGCCAAATTGACGAAACGTTATTTTGGTGGTTATCAGCTGTACATGACTGTATTATTCACTGTCTGCATGCGTTTAAATTACCTAAATGATGTCACATCCAACCTACCTAAATAACCAGTCAGTGTGATGTGCCTGGCAAGGTAAACAAAAGGTTGCTAATCCCCCCAGTCAACAAAGCTCACAGACAATAGCAGGGCTTGATTCAATCAATTACTGTGTTGCCTGGACAGTTGAGTGTGTTTGACACACTATTGACTAGTTATAAGTTTGAGACGAGTACGTTTTTCCTGACAGGCTCCCTGTTATCGCTCAGTATAAACAGAGTCAGATGGCATAAATCAAAGTGTCATCTGGTAAATATTCAACCCAATGTTAATAATAGGTTTGATCTAATTCATGTATATTTGACAAGCCTTATTAGCAGAACATATTACAAATAGAAGCATACATGTCAAAAACATAGTTTACTAATTATAGCCTGCAACAGCCAGGCCAGGATTACAGTTGATCTATAGTATAGGCTAGATACAAAATTATTGGGAGAATTATTATATTCAATTAGTTACTGAACAGACAAATTATGTTTTTGCCAAATTCTAAATAGTTGTTCAGCTTTTTTTTATGGTTAAACAATGTTTCTATTCAATTATATTGGGTGTTTATTTGCTTATATGTGCTTACCTTTCTTTTATGCTAATCGTATTTTTTTTGCTTTTATGCTTTCATTTATGATAATCGTGATGTAACTGTTTGATTAATTAAAAATGATGTCTAAAAATGGCTAAAGAAAATCTCATTTGGGTAAAGAAATTTCTGACCTTT
Source organism: Ridgeia piscesae (assembly GCA_025642075.2). Lineage (NCBI taxonomy): Eukaryota > Metazoa > Annelida > Polychaeta > Sabellida > Siboglinidae > Ridgeia > Ridgeia piscesae. The sequence continues at coordinate 257,645 of JAODUO010000421.1, forward strand.
AGCCAAATTAGCTAAACAGATTTTAGGCCCATATAACTACTTGTCCCAGACTAGCAATCAGGCATTAATGTCGAACCTTGACAATACAAACAAATACATAACATGAATGAAAAACCCACAATAATGGCTTTTCATTGCCAAATGACTAATTCATAATAATAATATATAATTTTTTTAAATTTACATACCATCATATCCATTGCTAAGACGCAGTTCATGGGCATTACAATGTTGGCATCAGTCTAAGGCACATCAAATTGCAATGTTTATATAAGAGAGCTACATCAATTAATGATTGAAATGTAAAAGTTAATAAGACAACATCCGGTATGTATACATTCAGAAAACCCACATCTAAAATCAAAGGTTGGGGTTTTGTCCGTTGGGGTTTTGTCCTCACATCCATAAACCATAGTTAACTGTTGTGATTGAATCGGTCACTTAAATTGGATTAGCACCTTTAATTAATTGTTTGCCCACAGCAGAAACATGGCTAATTTTGATATTAACCTAGACACACCAGTTGGGATTACATGTTGTGAAATCAATGGACTGTGGGAAAGTAGCTGCAAACACCCAACTGCATTAGTAGTTAATTTGTGGCTTCCTGGTCAGTTGGGGCACTAACTGTCCAGTGGCAGTGGTGCTGAGGGTGGAAGGTGGATGACTGCGTGACCATGGTGTATACAGTACCACACAGTGATGATGTCAGTGGGCTGAGGTGTGGCTGACCTGTCGAGATTTCACTGCCCTTATTTAAGTAGCTGCACTTGCTGGTCCTGCTTCATTTATACCTGCTGCCAGTTTATGCACATCTACGGTTTACACAACTGCTAACTAGTAGTAAATACAGTGTGACATAATGGCACCAGCACAGAAAAAGATGAGGTACACAATCGATACACATATCTTGGTGAGTTACTTGAGAGTATTGAAATCCTGTGTGAAATAAAGTGAAGAATATACAAATAGTAACAATTATTATATGTATATGGTTTTGCTAGGTTGGGTGTTTTGACCATCATAAAAAATACTTAAGATATTTAATAATAATATTTATTAATTTATAATAGTATAGTAGATAACAATATTTTAATAAAATATTAAAATAAAGTTGACTATCTTGACTGTTTGTTGAAAGTCATCTATACTAGATTGTTCAAATGTGGTGACTACATATAAACAGTAAAGCTCAGATATAACAAGTAAATGATGTTTGCTTGTGCAACCAAACTTTGGTTATTTATTTACTATAATCTGCAAACATTACAGTACATTTGATGTAGTAATAATGTTTAAGTGTAAAGTTTATACATGAACCACTCAGTTCAAACTGTGACTTAAACTATATGTATGCCATGGAAACGTGCTGTCAACAATTTGTTAATGGCAAGTTTTATTTGTGAATTAACCTTGTAGGTGACCATAAAAAATCCTATGTGGCATACTGTTCCAATAAAAATAATAATTTTGTTAATATTTGTCATACAAATATGAATGATGCATTATTTTTATGCTAAAGGAATCTGTTAGTATAATAAAATTATAATATCTATATCACATACTAAAATCATGGCGATATTTCTTTCAGAATTCCAACAGAAAAATTACATTTTGTCCTTCTGTCAGATACTGGCTATACATTAGAGAAATGTAGCCTTATCGATATGTGTTAGCAAATAAAAAATAAAACAAATCTGTTGAGAACCATTATTTGTATAAATTGTATAAAAACAGACTGATTCAAGCTGGCTGATCTATACCATGCTCATTGAAATGTTGCACTGCTAATTTGTAAAATTTTCACATAAAAAACACCCTGAAAGTCGATCTAGCTACCTGAAGTAATATAATAATCTTGTTTATGAAAACTGTCAGGATTTTTTTCGAAATACAGACGCAGAAACTTGAGGTACTCCAAAGAAAACTGTTAAAGCAGATGTGTTGTTTACCACTCTGGCATAATTATTGTCTTCAACTTTGGTTTCATGGGGCTAATGATATTAAATTTGAGACCATGGTTCTGATTAGCTAATTGACGTAGCCCACATACTTATTTATGGCATGTTGACTACTCACAGAGCTTTCAGATATTGCATGGAGGTATGTAGATGTTATAAATGGATAAGTAAATTCATCAAGGCATAGTTAAATCTCCCCAATTAACGGCGTCAACTGCATCACATGCCTTGTAAACTAGATTGTGAAAATAGTGTCACCGAATATTTGCAAGGATGTATAATCTAGAATTTGTTTGATTTTTATGCAATTTATTTCATACATTTTCATGCATCGGTTGTTGAGATATCCAAAATTTAAGGCAAGCAGCATGCAACTTAATTCACGGTTGGCTGCCATCTTAAGAAGACTGTTTACTCAGTAAAGAGTTAACTAGCACATGAGAGCAAAATAAAATAATACATTATCAAAGTTAATAAGATAAAATCCTAGTTTATGTAGATTAAATAAAGTATCATAAAACTACAATGAGTAGATATTAAAATAATGTGAAGATAAATGTATTACAACTTATACTAATCTTTAATATTAATATGGACTTTTCACAAGCATAGAAAGTGACACATTTATGATGTACATTAATTTAGTATTTACAAATATGATCTTGTGCTTATTGCTTGTGACTGTTTGGTACAAAATGTTCTTTGAATCTTGAGACCCTCACATTGAGGGTATTTATTATAATTTTTGCAAGTCATTTTTCCTAAATTATGTTGTATTCTACTAGAATGTGGCACACCCAGTCTTCAAGTTTATATTGTCATTATCTGTTTTGTCTGGTGTGGGTTTTATCCAGGATTCTGCTGTTCAGGATAAGCCCAAACAGGTTTCATATGGCTAAATACTAAACTTCAACATTGTATTGTAATACATTGTAGTTTCTAAATGGGTTACCCCTTTATAAATATGTTTTTAATCTGCCGTGATATGTCCAATGTTCTCTGTAAAAAATATAAATAAATCAGCACAGTTAAGTTACATGTATAAATAAAATAAGAAAATGGTGTTATCCTTTATGAGATTGTGTTGTTGGTTCTGGGGCTTTGATGCCCCTGTTTCCTGCAGACGGTCAAACCAGTTATTTCCCTTGGGGAATTGATTGGCCTGGCAGACATTCAGAGTTGCTTGTGAACCCCTTGAAGGGGGGATAATAAGGTGCAGCCAATTAGGGTTGCATTGTTGAGGAGGGGGGAAGACTGCAGGATCCCTGTCCCTGAGAGGGAAGTGTGGGCTAGATGGGATCTGATAATGGCAGGGCTTATTACACCCACATGGCTGGACCTCCCCTGCCCCTGACAAGGGACAGGATATGGAGAAGTGTGGTGGTCAGTCTTGAGCAGTGCCCAGTTGTAGTTGACCAGTGCTGTGGCAGGATGGTTAAGCACTGTCCCTGTGTATGTTGCAGAAGTCGTTCCCCTTGCAAGGTAGGGGATACCTTGTGTTGTATTAGATATTTAATGTCACATTCCTTGAATTCTTGTGGCAATTTAATATATAGTAAGTGGAGCAAATAACGTGGTCAAATTTTTGAATACATAAATGTACATGCTATTTTTTACATTGTTATGCAGCCAAATATTGCATTGGCTCGTGTATCTGACTTTTTGCTTTTTTCCCTACTCCATATCAGAGTCATAAAAATGTCTCTTATGCAATTTACAGCATTGCCGCTGACATATTTGCACACAATGATAATATCTCTACATGAGTTGTATGTGTGCGTGCATTCATCCTTCTGCATGGTGGATATTTGTATAACTGTGAATGACCCCAACCGGGCTGGTATTTGTAGAACTACCCAGCTATATGGAACCCTTAATGGACTCTCATGACGTTTCATTATTCCATCAAGCTGCATTACCATGAAACAATCTTATGAAATGTGCATGAAGAAGATACTTTGTGTTTAACTAATCCATACCTTTTCCTGTGCCTTCCATAAAAGTTACATACACTATCACAGAGCACATATTTGTGGCTCATGCCCAGCTGAAGTATATTTTGTTTAGCACCATGTATAATCATTTATGCACCCAGAAGTCTAAGTAAAACAAGAAATGTGTAGTTCACTACTCTTTAATATGGAAATCTCAGGGCCTCCCAAAATAGATGTTTTTTAATGTTGCCAGTTTATCTGGGCTTTTAACAGATCTCACATGAAAAAAACCTGCTGTGGAGATCTGTGTATTCAGGTGACTGTGTGACTAATTGGTCTTCCCCCAGCAGTGGCATGGGGTATGGGCTGTATCAAAAACTCAGTAGATCCCTATTAAACTGGACAGTTGCTGCCTAAGACTTCATTTACACTACACATTTTACATGCAAGTTCTGTTTATTTTGATGTTTGTTTAATTATCTCGAAAATGATATGACTTAGGTATCTAATTAAAGATATATTGTCACCTGTAAGTGACAATTAACAAAGATAGAAAATTAATAGTCTAGTCAACTATAGAGTAAAACTATATACACGTTACAGGGCTGCCTACCATTAAGGATTTTCCCTAATCATTACGGAAATTTACCTCAGATTATGGCAATATGGAAACTGCTCCTGTGTTCCTGAAATCAGCATAATTGATCAGACTTTAGGCTAGTATACACATCAAAGAACTGCCGAAACTTAAATAAATATCCTGACAAGTTCATACCCAGTGGTCTGTCTAAGAAAATGCAATAATTCACTTGTTGCAATTTACCCAGACTAGGGAAAGAAACAAATCATCAAAGTTTTAATGACTTGGAATTTAGTTATAGGTTTACAGCCAGGGTATGGACTGACTGTCAGTGATTTAACAAGATTTAACAAGATTGCCACCTAGAGAATCAACTCTAGATGGCAGATGGACAAGGAAGCCATTTGGCTTATCAAGAGTCCAAGCTATCTATCTAAGTATACCCCGCCCTTCTTAGGTATATGTCGATATTATTTTTTAAATATATTAACACTACTAGCACCTACACAATCAGCTGACAATCTGTTCCATTTGTTTACTGTTCTTTATGAAAATGAGAATTTTATAATATCTAGTCTACACTCAGGGCTTTATGCAGGATAAAATTATTGCTATTCACACATGTTTTGGTGGACACATGGATGTTAACTGTTAAGCCAGTTTGCAAACTTTTAAATGTGTCTGATGACCTGAAATGGACTACAAACACACATGTAACACGATTTTCACTTGCTTTCAAGGCGTAACTAGCAATATCTATGGTTTTGGAAGCCCTTTTGTTTGCTCCTTCATTTTTTTACCCGTCCACCACCCATCCACCCATATTTCTACCCGTCCATATTTGGTTTTACCTGTCCAAATGACAGGTGGACGGGTCTCTACATAAAGCTATGTCTACACTGCTTCTTTGCTTATGTAATTCCATGTTCTCTAGTCCTTCTCTCCTCATTAACCGATAACAAAATATTTCTGTCAATATTTTCATACCCATTCAATATTTTAAAGACTTCTATGTGATCTACTCTCAGTCTCATGATTTCTAGTGTTGTTAATCCACATTCTTTTAGATGCATTTCATAACTAATATTCCTGAGTTTTTGTGTAATTTTGGTTGCTCTCCTTTGTACTCTTTCTAGTATATCAGTATCCCTGAGAAAGGCTTGATTAATTACTGTAGGGTGGAGTGGATAAGAGGGGGTGGCACTGTCTGTAGCTGTAGTGGATGTGTTGTCTTTATCAGTCAAGGGCCCTATATTCAGGCTCTGCTTTTTCAAATGTTATCCAGAGAAGGCTAGAACAAGGTCCAACATTATACATGTGGTCTCTAGCAGGGTCAAATACATTGAAATGTATTTAAATATAAATACTCTTGAGGGATTCAAATGCAAATACAATTACAAATACTTTTAAAAATACAAATGTAATTAAATACAGATACATTGAAAGTATTTCAAATACTTGTTCAAATATCTATCATTTTCAGGGTGTATTACTTTGTAGGTAAAAGAAAAGCAACTCATGCATTGAGACATCTAGTTTATAGGCATAATTAGTGTTTTGATCATATGATGACAGTAAGACCAGTGCTAGGGAGTATTGTTATTGCTAACTACATCATAGTGACAACTGACTCAAAAACCTCTATCCACATAGGTCAAGGCCAAAATATATTATTTGTTATGTTAAGCCAGGAATTCCATAAAAATGCCTATGTTGCACTCAGAAGAGACACTGCTAATGCCTGCTGGGATCTTGTGAGGAAGTATGACAGCTCAAAGTCAGCCAGGAAACCAGTATAGTCTGGTGCCAGCTTGGAGCCTGATTAAAGAACAAACGGGATATTGACCTATGGTCACTATCAGGTGCTAATCCATCCTCTGACTCTGAGCAAACAAAAGTTGTGGTCACCTGCTGTTAAGTGTCTTCATCAGTAATGAGTTTGGCAGGCATCATGTGATCTTGAAACAGAAAATATTGATACTGACAATGTATTTGAAATACAATTACAAATACTTTTAAAAAGTATTTAAATACTTACAAATACAAATGTATTTTACCCCATGTCTGGTCCCTAGACATGGGTATCATTACAAGAAATTCTCCGTTATCCAAGTCTAGGTTTTTATTGCAGCATGCATGCTTAGTGCTTACCTATCGAGTATATTTTTTGTATATATTGGCAACTACTCAGGACAATTTTCATAGGCAGTTTAGTCACAAGAAGTCATGACTTCCAACTGAAAAGGCCCCTGAGTGACTTCCAGTTGTGCCAGATTGACCAGGAGCACTGTTAGAAATATGTTTGAACACCACATATTTTTGTTACAATGGAATATTCTACAAGCAGAAGAAGGGTGTGACCATGGGTACACCGGTGTCCCCAAATAGTGGCAAATTTGCACATGGAACACTTTGAAGAAAGAGCAGTCAGGGAAGCACCTCACCCTCCATACGTCTGGTTGAGATACGTGGATGCTACATTGACAGTGCTACAAGAGAATGAAATAGAACAGTTCACACAACATCTCAACTTAGGTCTTAGGTGATTACCTCCAAACAGCCCAAACTTGTGCTAACGCAGGAGTTGTTCTTCTCTAGAATTTGTGAGTCCACTACAGGTTACACATTTACCCCCTGTGTGGGATCTTTTACTTCCCCTGGCATAGACACCAGATAGAAGGGACCACCGGCTTTTAGTGTCTCTTTCGAAAGACACAGGCAAATGTGGGGTGAAGAAATTGCCTAAGTTTCGAAACGGCGGTAGGTGGGATTGAACCACTGTCCCCTCGATTGACAGTCCAGCGCTCTACCGTGCGACCACCACTCCCCCCTCTCAAAGGAACTCTATAAACGACAACATCAAGTTCACAGTAGAAGCAAAACAGAACAACATGCTAGCTTTCCTAGACATGCATATGTCTGAAGGACGATGGGTCAATGAACTATAGAGTGAAAAATCATACACTTTATTGATATTGTTTGCTGTTTCCACACAATTTGGATGTGTTTCTGGTCATCTTATATGAATAACAAATGAAAATGTCAAAAAGGTGATTATGGTGAAGACACAAGGCGGTGATTATGATTTACCAAAACACATTTCATTATAATTACCAACTCGCTATAATTATAGTCCAGAGGACTTCATAGCCACATGGCCCATTTTTAACCCTTCCACCAATATTTATACCCTTCCACATTGGGTTTTACTCATGCAAATGACAGGTGGATGGGTCTCTGTGTAAAGCTATGGTGTAGACATGCAGGATTGTTTGTCTTGGGCAGAAGTCATAATTATACTTAGTCCCAGGACAATGACAGAATTAGGCTGGAAATGCAATCTGAGCAATACCAGTTTTTATAATAAACACCATTTACAAACAAATGTGACACAAACTGATTACTGAACAAAATGTGACTGTGTGTTTTTGCTTGCAGCCAGTGTATGACAAGAGGAAAGTGATATCTATACTGCCATACAGCCAGATCCCTGAAACTGATGAACTCAGGTAAGATTTTATACTATTGATAAGGGTCAGTTCATGAGATGAATGTTTGTTCTTATTTCACAATCATCTAGCAGTAGCCATGTGGTATCTGGTGATGAGTGAGGACAACTGATTGTAGGGCGTGGTGTTAGAGTAAATATTTTTAGGTACCCCATCCAAAAGATGGAGATGATGGTCTTTCTGAGTGGGGAAATAACCGTCGTTCGTCATCTGGTTGATGCTAACCCCCATGTACATACCCCTTGAAACAAAGGCCCCTTTAAAAAAGGCATTTTCACCTAGTAAATTATCTCAAAATGATTATAATAACTCGGAAAATTAGCATAAAACTTTTCAATTATTTGTAATGTGGAACAAATATGTAGTTGTATACAATAAACATGGTATAAACATATTAGTGATAAATTACTGCATTAATTCAACCATGGTTACTATCTGTCCATAACACAGTATATACGTACAGTAGCTGGCATCACTGGTCTTGCTACATTCATCCTCAGTGACTGCTGCATTCAGAGTTATATTGTTATATTGTAAAATACTATATCAAATTTATCACATAAGTATTGTCATTTGATCTGGAGCCTCCAGTAGTTCTTTAATAGGGGAAACATCGTCACTCGTTTTTAGTACAGACAATGATGTGTCATGAACATAGCGAACCCCGCGTAGGGACACTACTTAGTGTCCTTCATCTACCTCGGTATGTCTGTTGCTACAATGTACTCATCATTTGCATCAGCTGATGTGAATGGGCCTCCCATTGTTTAAGGTACGACCAAGTCTTTAATCATTCTTCTATCTATTGGTAAATTAGCAATTTTCATTATCATGCATGCCTTGTTTCTTTAATTCTTGCTGTTTTCTGTTCCATGGCAACATAATTGTTGATATCCTGTCTCCTTTTATTACCACACAGACAGCCAGTCATCCAGAAAGACCATTGTTGTCGTTGGTCAATTATGCATATTGCCTTGGATTAAATTCCGCTAAAGATTCTCTGCAAAACTGCTTGGCTTCTGGTTGAGAGCTCGTAGTTTATGCTCAGCGACCAAGTTGAGGATGGGTGCCTTCTCTAGCTTCTGTGTGTCCATGTGGGAAGCTGAATACTCTGCAGACTCATTGTAGTTCCAAAGGGTAAATATGTGCACCTTTTGCTTAGACTAGAAGCCAGCAGCCAGTTGGGCATAATAACCTTTTGGACCATTAGCACTTGTGGTCAAACAAATGCTGCTACCATGACTATGACAACACATATGTCCTGATCATACTGCTCAATGCGCATGTTTGAACCTCTCAGTGGACTTCAATTGAAGGTTATCTTTCAAGACAGTAGTTGCATATATGTATCTGTCAGCTCCTAGAACAGCGTTTGGAATGTTGCGATGATCTTGGTACATGTTGTATCGGCTGACATGGTCAGAGACAAGAACGATTCAACCAGATGCAGCACAATATATAACCTTCAATAAATCCAAATTGAAGACGTTTCTAACTAGTTCAGGACATTCTCGCACTTGTGCAGGCAAAATGCCAAATCATCCACATTACATGCAGGTGAGTGACAATGAAAGGCTCATACCAGGTATTTCAGACAGACAGACAGACCTGTTTCGTTGTAGGGACTATGTGGAAGTCAAATTTATTTGATTTGCTGGTGGACAAGGTTATGATTCATGAGCCAACTCAGAGAATCAAGGGCTTGCTCGGTGACACCTGTTGCAGTTGTTGTTGCGTTGACCAGAACGTTTGTGTAGGTCCTGACTCTCTACCTATGCATTCTCTATTTCTGTCTGTTGCCTTGTGATAACCCTGTCAGATATCAATGTTGGGTGTACATTTGAGAATAGACGGTCAGGTTATTCTCTTGAGTGTAACGTTTCCGCTGCAGTCTCATCGACATTGAAGTTGTATTGTGTTTAATCTCTTACTACAAATCAAGTCAATCTTCTCTAAGAGATATTTATTGCTGCCTCGTTGAGTTATTTCTGGATTCTGAAGCAGGTGGTGGGTAGAGACTTGGACCTGTCTGTAGTGAAGTCTTGGATATGAAATCTTCCTTTTTGGATTCTTCGGTTCTGTTGGATCATCATCTCCTTGGCAATCTCGTTTAGTGCCCGAGCTTTGATGCTACTCCCTGCTTGGTTGACACTGCTGGATTCATGTCCATCAATTTAATGATATCTGACTACCCAGGGGTAGACATAGTGTTTCTAAATTTTCCAAACGTTTTGTTCCCAACTGTGATGACAGCTGCTTCAGCTTGGGGTTCAGAGATGTGGTAGCAGCTCTTTAGCTTATTGACAGGCTCATAAAACTCAGATAAAACTATTTGTATACAACCTTAGCCATAACAATTTATTCTTTAGGGTTATTTTTAATACCAAATAAATGTACACTGTATCTACATTTTGAGAAAGCATTATTTCGACGAAATATTTAAATTTTTCAGTGATTCACATAAACTATGTTAATTGTCTCAACGAGTGAGGAAGTATAATTGGCCAGTTCAGATTGGATTGGCTGTCGTTTACCAATAATTGTCATAATTTGGAGCAATTACAATATTAAGGATTTCAGCAAAATTTTTGTATCATCCCACATAAACAATTCACTTACTATTACTAATAAGACATACTACGTCGTCCGTTTCGATTTAAAAAATGCTATAAAATCAAGATCGAACATAATATTGACAAACTGAAAGTTGTTTTTGAAAGAAAATTCTTGTGGGTATAAGAAATAATTAATAGTTTTGTTTTGATCATGATTGTAATGTGAAAAACACCCTGAAACGCTATTGGACGAGAGCAGTAGCAGAATATTGAACCATTTTAAGCCACATTTTAAGGGGCATGACTTTCAGAGGGTATGTACAGTATGTATTTTTTGTACTCTGGCATAACATATCCATATTTCATTTAAAAAAAATTGCCAAATAACACCCCCCTACAGTAATTGCAGCTGAAACATCACAGAAAAAACAATTTGTGAAATAAGAAAACAAATCACTTGTTTGAAACAGCCAATGTGATGAACCTCTTCACTCATATCATCAGATCATTAGTTGTGAAATGTACAACACTTATTTTGTGCCTGGATTAAATTTTCTGTAGCATGACTGGTAACAGGCATATATATATATATATATATATATATATATATATATATATATATACATATACATATATGTGTGTTTGTGTGTGTTGTGTGTGTGTGTGTGTGTGTGTGTGTGTGTGTGTGTGTGTGTGTGTGTGTGTGTGTGTGTGTGTGTGTGTGTGTGTGTGTGTGTGTGTGTGTGTGTGTGTGTGTGTGTGTGTGTGTGTGTGTGTGTGTGTGTGTGTGTGTGTGTGTGTGTGTGTGTGTGTGTGTGTGTGTGTGTGTGTGTGTGTGTGTGTGTGTGTGTGTGTGTGTGTGTGTGTGTGTGTGTGTGTGTGTGTGTGTGTGTGTGTGTGTGTGTGTGTGTGTGTGTGTGTGTGTGTGTGTGTGTGTGTGTGTGTGTGTGTGTGTGTGTGTGTGTGTGTGTGTGTGTGTGTGTGTGTGTGTGTGTGTGTGTGTGTGTGTGTGTGTGTGTGTGTGTGTGTGTGTGTGTGTGTGTGTGTGTGTGTGTGTGTGTGTGTGTGTGTGTGTGTGTGTGTGTGTGTGTGTGTGTGTGTGTGTGTGTGTGTGTGTGTGTGTGTGTGTGTGTGTGTGTGTGTGTGTGTGTGTGTGTGTGTGTGTGTGTGTGTGTGTGTGTGTGTGTGTGTGTGTGTGTGTGTGTGTGTGTGTGTGTGTGTGTGTGTGTGTGTGTGTGTGTGTGTGTGTGTGTGTGTGTGTGTGTGTGTGTGTGTGTGTGTGTGTGTGTGTGTGTGTGTGTGTGTGTGTGTGTGTGTGTGTGTGTGTGTGTGTGTGTGTGTGTGTGTGTGTGTGTGTGTGTGTGTGTGTGTGTGTGTGTGACCTGTGGTAATGAAATGAGTCACATGTCAGCAAACTTGATTTCGAGAAAACACTGTATAAAGATTGCACGGCGATATTTAACGATTTTGACTTTTCGTCACCAAAGCACACTTTAACCCATTTTATCCTGAAGCTAGTGCAGACGAGTTGCAGCCAGTTCCTGATCATTTCTTCAAACCAATCTGTCGGCATTAAAAAATGACAGGCCTTCATTTAAAATGGACATAACTTTATTATTTCTCAATCAATTTTTAAATGTGATATACCTTTAGAAAGTAGATAAAATAAACTATCAAGTCGCATCGACAAACTAATAGTTTTATAATATATATTATATGTGGCATATGGCAAAACATGCCCAATAAATTCAAACCTATGTTGAGGTTTGTCGCATTACTTTTCACCTGACATTTTCGCCATGAAGGAGGCAACATGTCAACGAGCAAGTTGAGTTGATTTTATGCATTAGTCTCTGCGGAAAATAAAGGTATACAATTTGTCCATACATCTTGGATAATAATATCATTATGTAAAAAAAATTGTAATACACTGTACCCCCATATCAGTAGATTGAATCACCAATGTGTGGCGCCGCTGAGCAGAATTATGCAAATTTGTTAAATATTTTCTGTCAGCGATGTATAATTGTGTGCCTCATTTCTTATAACTAATAAAGAAGTACTCTTAAAGTAACAACTTTGGTCAACATTTCAACGTCACTTTATTTATGAAGTAGTTACCGTCGTTGGAAATAATCTTAACTTTGTTGGTGCCAAAAATACGGCGTGGTGCCATGTGGGCGAAAATGGATGCCATTGTCGGTTGATCCTACTTTGATGGATTCAAAGTATGTCTTCACGGACAAATGTCACATCAAATACCATAACCATCCATCTTATATCGTCTATCCACTTGTCTGCATTCTTGTCATCACCAGTATGAAGTAAATTAGCAGAGTTATCCTTCAAAATACGTCAACATTTAACGGTCTGCGACTCGACGCCTACTTTGATTTTACTTTAGCTTGGGGGTACCCGCTTTGTACTGCAAATACCCAAAGAACGGCACTGACTGGTTGAAAAATATGGGTTTCCTATTGATCCCGATATACTGACGTCATTCGGTGTTAACCAGCCAATGGGATTCCAAAACGTCAGAGTGCGGGGAAGCCGTGTCAAGTGCAAACTACGACTAGAATCGTATTCCGGATAAAATGGGTTAATGTCTTTTTTATCAACTGTCAATTCATATTTGCCATTTATATTATTATTTAGTAGTTTTACTACCTTTTTAGAAAGGCTACGTAACATTTCACGCATGAATTTCGTAAAACAAAACCAATAAATCGCACTTGTTCGAGTCGCATTCTTCGGGGTTTCCCGTAGTACCAAATATGTCCGCCATGTGGCAAGCATTTGGTACTACGGGAAAGCCCAGCATGTCCACTGTCTGAATCTGCTAGAGGAAATCCCCAATGACGTCAATTTTAGCCAATAGGAACATTTAACTGAGAGACCTATCTGTAAAGAAACGTCACCAGTTGTCAGGCACAGCTGATAGCAGTCCCCTGATTGGCTTAAAGCTGCGAACACATGCGCAGTGCGCACTTGCTAGCCGTAAACAAGTAGAATCGATCGGATCGCCGCAACGAAACACTGCTAAATACTCGGATTATGTTGCGATAACCATAAAAAACAAGAGAGACATATCTTCGACAAAAAGCGCGACTTGGGAGTGGGTTTAGAATACATCAAAAGAAAAAAATCTGAAAAAGAAGCAAAACAGCTGAATTAGAAATGACAACGCACTCATTCATGTACTTGCGTGACCGCGAACTTCAAATGCGATTTTCTCAGCTTGAAGCTGTCTATCCCGGGCATGATCAGTGTCGAATAACTTTGGCTGAGCATGAGCTAGCTGCATAATTTTTCCACTGTAAAAAGCTTAATAAATATTCTTTTCGATGGTATTACTAACTCAATTTTTTTTTTTTGACATGTGACTCATTTCGCTAGAACAGGTCACACACACACACACACACACACACACACACACACACACACACACACACACACACACACACACACACCACACCACACCACACCACACCACACCACACCACACCACACCACACCACACCACACCACACCAACTTGTCTTGCAAGTTGTTTATTGCGATTATTAGTATTTAGCAATATTTCGTAGCGGTGGCCCGATTGATTCCACGTTGTTTGCAGCTCGCGAGTGCACACAGCGCATGCGCTCGCAGCTTTAAGCCAACTGCTATAAGCTGCGCCCCGCAACTGGTGACGTTTGTTTACTGCTAGGTCTCTCTTAAGCGCTCCTATTGGCTAAAGTTGATGTCACTGGGGAACTCCTCAAGCAGATTCAGACGGTGGACATGCTGGACTTTCCCGTAGTACCAAATATGTCCGCCATGCGTCGAGGGAAACCCAGAAGAATGTGACTTGAATAAGTGCGATTTATCGGTTTTGTTTTATGAAATTCATGCGTGAAATGTTACATAGCCTTACTAAAAAGGTTACAAAATGTACTAAATAGTAATATAAATGAGGAATATGCATTGCCAGTTGATAGAAAAGACATTAAAGTGTGTGCTTTGGTGGCGAAAAGTCAAATTCATAAAATATCACCGTGCAATGTTTATACAGTGTTTTCTCAAAATCAAGTTTGCTGACATGTGACTCATTTTGTAAGAACAGGTTACATAGAATCAGATGGCATACACTTTATTGATGCCAACTGCATTCTGGTCACTGGGCTGGCTGAGTGGAGTGGAAGTAGATAACTCCAACTTGACTGAAATCCACTGTCACTGCATTCATACAAATTGGCTGTGTTTGTGGTCACCTCTTGTGAATAACCAGGTCAGAGATCAATGGAGAACAACAGCAAGAGAGGAGTTGGAGATTATTGATAGAGAGCATGGTGAGAGAAAAGTGAGGAGAGGAAAGAAGACAAAGAAAAGATGACAGGAACCCAGCCAGCCTCACCCCTGATGACAGGGACAAGAGGAGAACAACAAACTAGACATTGACTACAATTCAACATTCATAATTGCAGTGTCTACTTGCTATATTGTCACCTGTAGATAACACATACAACATTAATATTCTGAACAACTATAGAATAAAATGTCATACAGTTTATTGATGTCTACTGCACCCTGACCACTGAGATGGCTAAGTGAAATGGAAGTACATGTAGATAACTTCACCTTGACTGAGACCACTAATGACCAGTCCTGTTGCTACATTCACACAATTTGGTTGTGTTTCAGGTCATTTTATATGAATAACCAGAGAAAATGCCAATTAGGTGACCATGATGGAGAGACTAGGCAGTGACTGTGATTCTCCAAAACACATTTCATTTATAATTACCAACAAAATATAGTCAATCCAAAGGACGTCAGGGCCTCTTGACTCTAATGAGTAAAATCAATGTGTTTTGCTAGCATCCATGGTCCTGTTTAATAAAATATATATTTGAGCTTTGCTTTACTGTAGCTCCACTATCATTTGTTGTATGTGTTTGTAGTTTTGAAAAGGGAGAGATCTTTGTCGTCCACAATGACATGGGTGATGGGTGGTTGTGGGTGACGTCACAGTCCACAGCACTCAGTGGCATCATTAACCAGGAGCTGGTTGTAGAACAGGTCAGTACTGACTGTATGTGGCTGTCTATAAGGCTGTCGGCCCTTCCAATTCTTTGATCATCCATTTCAAATTGTCAGTTGGTCAGTCTATTTGTCTGTCCATCAATCCGTCTTACTCTTTGTTCATCTCTATCTGTATAGATTGATTTCTTGGTCCATTAATTAATGATATGTCCATCTCATGATCTCTGTGTCCATTTGTTCATTCAGACTTCATCCGTCATGTATTCTCTATTTCCCTATCACCAATTGAAGCTTCCTGTGTGCCTGTCCATCCCTCTTCGTCTTGTTCCTCAGTTAGTCTGTTCCTCTGGGCATTCACCCAGCTCTGTGTCAACCAATTAACCATTTCCATACGACATGCCCATATAGCAACTGCACCGCTTGTAACACTTCTGTCTGACGGGCTGCTATTCACGTTTTGGCAAGCTTTGCCATTCAAAGCGTTTTAATTCATAATTATCCACTATGTGGAGCCACTTATTGAATATGGTGGCCAAACAAAATAAATTCTGTATTTAATCGTTGTTGTAGTTTATTATTGCTCATTAATAGTTTACCGACTTTCTCAGTTTTTGAAGCTGGATTATCCAAACCTGCAGTGGCTACAGTGGTCGAAGGCAGTATTTAAACCAGTGATTTGCCACTGTATATTTTGGATGGTTTATTTGATACTTTTGGCAAAGAAACTATATTGGATGATGATTACGTTCGAAACTAAGATGATGTTGGCCAACTTAGCAACGAAACTGAGTATGGCAGCGGAATTATTTTTGTTCGATACTTGGACACCAGTGATGATCAAAGTTACAGAATAAAACCAGAGTTAGAGCAGTGTAGCGTGTTGTCAATGTAGCATACTACAACTCATTTTACTCACTAATTATTGTACTTTCCGAAAATATATATCATCCCTAATTACCTATTCATAAAATGCATATTTTGGTCCTCAAATCTTGACTTGAAATGAGGTTGTCAACTTTGCTGCACATTCACTGGGAATGCCGTACTCAGTGGTCACAGCAGATGAGGGCTGTAGGACTGAAACTGCATGTATGCAGTCAGCAGCAGCAATCTTATGAACAGTGTTCAGAAAAAATATTGTGCCTTGTGAAGCCGTTGTAATTAAATGAACCCAGTTCTGATTAAGATTGAAATTTAAATATCATTACTATTAGATGTCTTACAATAAAAACTTGTCTTTGTCAGAATGGCAATGCTGACCCTGTCGAAGCCAATGACTGGTTTCACCCAGACATCACAAAAAAGGAGGCTGGCGAGAAACTCTGGAGAGGTACCATCAATATTTAGTGCGGCAGTTGTGGCTCCAGTTAATGCAACTGTATAATAACAGTACTGTATGCTGTATAATAACAGTACGGTATGCTGTATAATAACAGTATTGTATGCTGTATAATAATAGTACTGTATGCTGTATAATAACAATACTGTATGCTGTATAATAACAGTACTGTATGCTGTATAATAACAGTACTGTGTGCTGTATAATAACAGTACAGTGTACTGTATGTTGTATAATAACAGTACTGTGTGCTGTATGATAACAGTACTGTAAGTTGTATAATAACAGTACTGTGTGCTGTATAATAACATTACTGTATGTTATATAATAACAGTGCTGTGTGTTGTATGATAACAGTGCTGAATGCTGTGCAGCAATATTTCATAATGTATTTATATGTGTACACAAGTTGAAAATTGAATTCTTGTATACCAATCATAAATCAAACTTCCATTACTTGAACAGTCAGTGTATCATAGACTTCAACAATTGTTGGATATCCAACATGAAACGAACTTCCATAATATAAATACCTATCCTAACTTGAGTTTTTTTTGTAGAATGTTTAAGTGGGCGTGTAGCTACATACCAATAGTGATGCCAGTTTTCTATGAACTTGTTGATATCAGCGGATTCCTGTAATAGTTGTATTAAGAAATAGATATGTATATCTTATATCAAAACTCGTCAAAAAAAATTGTTAGAGAGGAAATTAGCTATAGAAGCAATCTGTGCCTGTTTTTGAAGTGCTGTTGATTGAAAGTCATATCTGTTGGATGCAGCAGGGCCAGAGAGTTGGCTCGTCAGACCAAGCGACTCCAACAAGGAGGACTACACTCTCTTCTTCTACTGCAACTGCCAAATACAGCGCTTCAAGATACAGAAACAAGGGCGTCAATACTACATGGGTGGTCGCTTCTTTGACAGGTCAGTCCATATCTTAATTACTCCTTCCTCACATCAACCATCATAAATGACCATTATTCATATTCAGATCTGTAGTGTGGACAATTAAAGAAATAAGTGCAGCCAACTTAATAAAACTGTATTCTTTTGCTAAAATTGTCTAAACATTTATTTTGATGAATGAATTGAGTAACTTGCAGTAGTATGA
Source organism: Ridgeia piscesae (assembly GCA_025642075.2). NCBI lineage: Eukaryota > Metazoa > Annelida > Polychaeta > Sabellida > Siboglinidae > Ridgeia > Ridgeia piscesae. The sequence continues at coordinate 275,661 of JAODUO010000421.1, forward strand.
TATGATAATGAACCCATTTAGCAAGATCATTGATTCAATAGTTCTTGTTGCTAGCATTGCATTCTATAGAACCCATAGTCCAGGTAGTAAACTAAAAGAAAATGGTCTAGATTACTATCAGACAATACCTAATTGCACAATTTTACCAAAGTAAATTAAAACTAAGCATTTGTAATATTTAGCCAGTTTAATTGGAGTGGGTAAGGTTTGTGTTCTGGAGCAGCAGTGATGTGACTAGTGAAGTGATGGTGTGTTGCAGTATTGTGGAGATCATAGAGCGATACAAGAAGGAGGAGATTGTAGAGAACCACACACTGGGAAAGGGCGTGCTCAGAGTATGTCTTTGCCCTCGTGACAAACTGTGCTGTCATTGTCAGTTATCAATTCTCATGAAACATTTCTGTGCATGTTTTCTATGTGGGTGAAGATTTGTATTATGACATTCCACATTATATATTTAGTTCTCATTCCCCAGTCATCTTCCAATCCATCAAAATCTCTACACAATTTTGTATCATTAATCTGTAATAATTTAATTATCAGAACACTCTGAACATAAAATTTTGTTTGTACATGTGAGTTACCATTTTAGACATTTACTAACATTTCATATTATAGGTTTACAGCATAGCATACAAAACATATTGTTATAAATAACATGTAACTTAATAATCAATAGTTGTTAAGTTTTCACCATATATCCACATTAATGAATATTTTATTGTTTGCACCATTGATACAGTCAGGTAGAAAATATATGGAAAAACAACATTTTCACCCCATTGTCACATATCATTTAGTGTAGTTATCATGTATGAGATAACCATTTTCACTAAGTGTATATCCATGTGTTTTAGCCGCGGTCATCAGCTTTGACCGAAGACTCAAATGGTAACCGCAACGGCCGTGACATCTATGCAACAATGCGACAGTCAAGTGGTTCAAACTTCTTTCTCAATCGCAAGGACACCATCATAATCAAAGGTTATCTCAACAAGAAAAGTGAGTTTTTTTCCTTCCTGATTTCTCCCAAGTAAAATACTTGCTGCATATGAAATATTAATAAATTACTATACTATAAAATGTACAACTAATCTATGGTAAACAGAACTGAAATAATTTTGTTTTTTGTGAGTGCGTGTATTTTCTATATTTTATACAAAATGGCATTCTTCGTGATCATAACTGTCATCCCAGCAGAATAAGTAAGTCGGCATTATATTTCAAATGCGTAATCGTACTGCAAAACGCTCCCCTTCGATGACAGCGTTCATTATAAACTCGATTTGAAAGTTTCATCAAAGTCTGAATTACTGAAGTTCGACATAACAAGCGTAAATAATTACAACGGAGCTAAAAAACACCAACCGTGTTATTGAACCACGCATTAATATTTTTTATAACAAAATAGACCGCTCAAAAGTTAGCATTTAATCATAGAAATCGTCAGAAGGCACATTTGTTTTGACAATTTGTATGTTCTTCCATGCCTATAAAAAAACCTGTTTAGCTTTGATCATGTAGTTCTGATTTACATGTTGTCCCTTATGTCAATATTGGGGCTAGGGCTTTTGCTGTGGGTGTATCTACTCTTTGGAATATGATGTAAGACCAGAATAAGGTGCTCGTCCGCCATTACCCGACCAAAGAGTACCCTATGAAAGCAGCGTTATGCAGGTTGTCTGAATTTCTGTGAGCACATATGTATATATATATATATATATATATATATATATATATATATATATATATTATGTAGTGTGGAGTGATTAGAAATGATGTTTTTGTGCAGCGTGGCATCAGAGCTGTCAAATTATGACGGCTGTCAGTCGGTGCATTTCTGCGTATTAATACAGTTGTCATTTTGCTTGGTGATGTAATCAGTGGTTCAAGCAGAAATGGAGGGGTGTAAGGTTTGAAAGAAGTTTGTGGGAGCCAGAGATATTAGAAGTTCACATATTTTTCACAGAACTTCTGTCTATGGATATGCTGTGCAATTGTCAATAACAGAGCTCATCAAGATTAGTAGAAAATGAAGGAAACGTAATAATGGTCACCTATGGAAAATGCAGATGTGGTCTGACTTCATATGCTTCCTTCTAGTGTTAAATCAGTTAAACATATTGGTAAATTCAGCCGGTGTCAGATATAATATAGACCCCCATAGAAAATGGGCCCGAGGGTCCTTATTCTATTATAGAATTTGGACATCATTCATAGAATTTAGACCCCCTTTTTGAAAACCTGAACTATATGGTAAAATAGTATAATGCAGTTCATAGATTGTAACTAGAATATCACAGCCATCATTGATAACACTTTTGTAAAAACAATTTTTATAATTTTTACATTTTAGCCACCATTGCCATTAAAATGTTAGTCATCTTTGACCATGAATACTGTGTATCCTATCAACTGCTAAAATGTGTGAATTGTTCCATATTGTGGGATGGTTGAATAACTATAACTGAGAGTACTATTTACTCATTCATTCAGTTATTGTCATCTCAACAAAATACAATAAATAGGGAACATAATTGTGTTAATGTTTCGTGTAAGACCAGTTCATGTTTTGAAACATTGAATGGACCAGTCTCCCTTTCAACAGTGCTCATGAGAGCTTGTAAGAGATGCTAAATTTCCATTGTAATCACAGGTATGGCTCAGTTTCTAAATTACACCAGGAATAAATTATATCAACAACATAACCCGGGGTCTATTTTCTATAGGGTGTCCATATTCTACAACACATATAAAATGGACCCCGATAGAAGTTGGACCTGGGGTCCATTTTCTATGGGGGTCCATATTCTATGAGACATAGAAAATGGACCCCTGTAGATTCTGGACATGTGGCTAGTCCCATGACACACACCCAAGTTAGGTAAAATTACCCCTATCTCTCTAGGTGTCACCTAGCTGGGGGACCCCACTGGGTGCTGTGCACAACAGCCACCCAGATGCCACTCAACTAGGGGATACCAGCATGAGTAACCGATAAGCGGTTTTCTGCGTTTTGAGAACAAATCTTCCCAGAATTCATTTCACTTATGAAAGTCCTCATTGTGGAAGTAGTGAGACAACAGCGAATTTATAAGGACAACCTTTCTCATGCTGAAATGATGGCCTTAATACAGGCATACGGCCAAATATAAGAACTGTTACAAGGCCGATTCAAATCAACTTTGTCGAACAGGGACAGTAAAAGGGATGGACGGTGACAACTTTTTTTCTGTTGATAAATATTTGCATAAAAGTGAATTTAAAAGGGATAACATTGTTATTTATATAACTATTAAAATACTGTTTCCAGTGTTTTGAAATGCATTGAATGGAATGATAAACTTGCAATATTTTTTTTCATACTAATTAATTTAGTTAATTAGTTAATGTTATCTAAGTAGTGCACCAAATTAACAGACCAGCAGAGTTCATAAATATGAAGATATTTATACATATTATGCAGTGTGTATAACCACGTTTATTATGAGAATAAATATGTATTAACTAGTCATGTAATAATAAATAAATAAATTAGTTAATAAGTGATAATTAGCGGGTAATCTCGACAGACAGAAAAGGTTTTTGTAAAATGCCACAATGTCCATGAATATATGTTTATATAAACATACAATTTGTAAAAAAAAAAAATTGTGGTAAGAGACATAATTTAATATTTATGTAATATTAATAAATAAATCAATATTCGTGTACAGACCAACACAAAAACTAGTCCGTAATGTCCATGATTATGAAGATAAATACACATATCATTATGCAATGTGCATAACTACATTAATAGAAAATTACAAATATAAATTAATAAATAATTTAATAATAATTTTATTAATTAGTCAATATTTCATAATAAGCATGCCACTTTGATAGACCTACACATCTTAGTAAAAGGCCATAATGTCCACATTTATGAAGATATACATACTGTCACTATGAACTGTGTACAATCACATATACAATGGTAATAAATGCAAAGTAAAAAATCATTTAATAATAATAGCAATTTAATTTGTCAATATTTAGTAATTAGAATTAAACACTGGCAGACTGACATGTAAACACCCTAATGTCCATGATTATGAGGACAGTCTTAGAATTTACACAAGCAGTAAACCACTGCTACCATTGATACAACGCGCTGTGAGTCACCCAGCTGCAGTTGGTGTTGCTTCCAGTTGCCCCAGAAAGTTCTGCCTAACTTGTGACATAACCCAGCTGGGTGTGTGTCATGCGACCGCTCCTACTGGTTAGGTGTCACCTAGGTGTTATTTACCCTAACTTGGGTGTGATTTGGACTTGGGTGTGTGCCATGCACCTGGCCACTGGGATCCATTTTCCATCGGGTCCATATTCTATATGACACCAGCATTTAAAGACATACCTTTACAAACTTCCTATCCATCATAGCTCCCGGGCGTATCAATCAGTCTGGTGATGGAATTGTTTATTGACTCTTAATATCGATTAAGCCTTTTCTACTGATGCACCTCTAAGCTTTGTTTCTAAGGATTTAGGCGCAATAGAAGTTATGTAATTATTATCAGTATTATTCATCAAAATACATTTCATTCATAATTACAAACTCACGTTATACTCCAAAGAAATTCAGGTCCAATGTGGCCCATTTTTAGTCCTTTGGGTCATAGGTCCAATGAATTTTGAATGATTATGTCTCTAATGTTGTCTGTATTTTGCATAGGCCAACGTACAAAGAAGTGGAAGTACATGTACTTTGTTCTCAATGGGACAGAACAGCAACTATATTACTTTGACAACCAGAAGGTAAGTCCATTTCTTGATAGTATTCACCCAAGGGTTGTCGAATAAATTTCTCATGTCCAAATTTCTTACTTCCACTTTTTATTAGTGTATCATGCTCAGAATATCGATGCTGGTATTTTGTGTGAAATTAATCACAGCTATAGCGTTCAATCTAGGATCTTGGCAAATGGCCTATCTAGATTGTCTTTTTGATTTGCTGCCGGCAAAAATCGTATAGTTGCAATGCACTGCTGACATGACAATTTCGGCGTGCATTTTCACTAAATCATGCATGAAGAGGTCACCAAATAAATTTATTCTCATAAATACATTACATCATTGTAAATAATATTATTTTGTCATCCTACTTGACTAGGCTACTTGACCGATGACGATGTTGAAGTTTTCAATAAGATCTGGCCAGATCCAACAGTGGCCACTGAATTTATTGTGGAAAATGCTATGCTTACAGTTCGGTTCATAGTAACATTTATTTCCCTGGTGGTATTGATTTCATGCAATGTTGGCAGTCAATGTCAATACATTTTCTAATTGACTGACAAGAAATCACAAGTATCCAAATATCTTCTCTAGTACAGGTTTTCGATTTGCTGTGATCAATCAATGTTGGCGAAAGGCGTACCACTGTGAAACTCCACTGACGCGACATGTTTGGTGCCCTTTTTCACTAAATCACTGCTGTTCCATGCATACTCTTTATTATAACATAACAGATACTGGTGTATTATTTTTAGTATAACATTTCCACAATACATAGCCAAATGGTGCCATCTAGCTTGGCATGCATGCCACACATTCGGCACGTTGTTTGTGAGCGCGCTGCTTACTAATTGGTGCTAGTAGACAGCGGACAAGTTCAGCCTAACGGCGGGCATCTAACATCTCTGCATGGAATAATAAGTTTAATAATTATTACTGGTGTTTGTACACCAGCAGATCCCACTGTTTGCGTTTGCAGAATAATGTCACAGGACAGATTTTGAACAATTAAAAATATGTTTGTATATTTTAATATAAGATTACTTTTTGCAAGGGCACGTTGACTCAAACTTTGTACGCCGAGAGCTATAATTACATGCCCATTGGCACGTTCAAGCAATTTGGGTGGGACAGTTTAACAAATATCGCGCCTGTGGCGTAGGGGCACTGCCTAGGTTGAACCCTGCAGCTAGCTATTCTATACACTACTGTCACTTAGCAAAATATCCAAGATGCAGTTTTTGCGACTCTGTCATGACTTGCCTCTGCTCCATATCTGTTCACATCACAGTCATAAGATAGTGCATGCAAATATTTATAACAGTGCATTTTATATTTCAGAGATCAAAGCCAAAAGGTCTGATTGACCTCAGTTACAGCTCACTATATCCAGTACATGACAGCTTCTTTGGAAGGTAGGTGTACTTTATAAAGGAACAACAAACTCTGTGGATTGAATCAATATAAATGAACTCACAGAGCAGAACAATACAACACATAAATCACAGTGGAGCATAGGCTTGTTCAGCTTAATTCTTTCAACAAAATTAGGCTTTTATGGAACTGTAAGATAATTGTTCCTTTACGATGGCTAGTGTTCGCATTACATCGGAATATTGCTCAGTCACTCATCATTTTGACCCAAAAGCTAACATTGTATACATGCACTGAATGCATAGAAAGGTACCCATGATATGAGCATGTATTGCCTCTTATGTCATGATACCACATGATCACCTAGCTAATTAAATATCAACTTTCCACAGGAAACGCTACACAGACGGGTTTTAAATAAAATTTATACTACCGGTACATATGTATATTTCTGTATTTTGTTAATGTTGTCAAATTAAATAAACAAAATTAGGCTTTTTTACATATGGAAAACGAATTATTATAACTCAATTTTTCAAAAGGATTGTGACTACCCCTTTGGTAGGTGTTCACATTTTGTTTATTTTGTGCCACTTCTAAGATCACTGAATTGGCTTCCTGTCTGATATCGTAGCATCTGTAAAATCAACACCTGATATATTGAAACATTGCACACTCCTCTCACAAATAGGTGTTCCCTTATCAGGATATTACCCACCGCTGTACTAACAAAATATGTAAAATAAATAAATCAAACAAAGTACGGACAATGATACAATCAACAGGATGGCTATATATTGGCGAAATGAACATTGCCAGCGACAGGTCAACTTCTTCATATCTTAACAATGAAAAGTCGCACAGACAACATAGATGATAGTACTCTCTTTATGATGGCTGTCAACAGCCAAATGTTGCGCGATGCACGAGGTCATCTAGACAAACGCACTTCATCATCCTTCCTGATAATTTCATTTAATTCACAACAAAACTGTTTTTCACAAAATGGCGACAAGACATGTATCCATGACCTGTGTAGAGCATAGGTCAACAGTTTGACCTGGGTAGTTAAAGTAAAAGAGGGACCTGATTGCGGTAAATGAAAGGCCTAGGAATGATGGGTTTATTAGCTGGTTTTGGCTGCTTTGCACAATTCAGTGATCAGTTTTGGCTGCTCTGCGCAGTAGAGTTAAAAACATACCATTACAAGTATAACCTTGCCTATCCACCATAACTCCCTGGCATGTCAATTATTTCCTGCCCACCTCTGTTGAAATTGCCTAGACGATCGGACATCAATCCAAGTTCACAGACAATAGCAGGGCTTAATTCAATCAAGTATTATGTTGCCTGGACAATGGAGACCTATTGTTGACACCAGTTATAAGTTTGATATGAGTACATACGGTGTCTTCCCGTTATAGCTACTTCCCGTTATAGCTACTTCCTGTTATAGCTACTTTTTATTGTTATAGCTACTAATTAAGTTTGACAGTTGAACTAGTCCCGTTATAGCTACTTTTCTATTTCTCCATTTTACAATGTAACAAGATAAGGGAGCATTAACTATTTCATTTCCATCCATCTGATGTCCGTGAGGGGTGGATGGCTTTGATATAAGGAATTTCCACAAAGTCAAGTGATAATATTTAAAGAGTACTTTGTGGAGACATGGCTTGATGATGATTAAAAAATCACCATGGACATGTGGAATGTCTATGTGTATAGGTATATATATATATATATATATATATATATATATATATATATAATGTACACATACATACATTTGGATCCAGTTCAAGCAATCTGTGTCAAATTTAAGCAAAACAATGGCTTGGATGCTGACTGGGATTGACCTAAAAATTAGTGGGATGCATAGACTCATGATCATAAACCGACACACCAAACTTCATAATAATCGAAGACGGTCATGTAAATTTCACTGTTTTTGATTGATTTGACATGGAATGCCCCTACACAGAAACTGACAAATGAACACAAATAACCATGTTGAGGGCTGGAATTCCAAGTTTGCGAAAGTGGCGAGGAAACATTATTTTTTTGATAAATGCAGTTCTGTACTCAGTACAATTAACGTACAGTCGCGCCTCGTTATAACGCGGTAGTTGGGGTCCACGAAATGGAACCGCGTTGTAAACGAGGCGCGTTATAGATTATATTCCGCCAGGGGCGCCACCACCCCCAAAACGCCACAACAGCAACCGAAGCCAATGTGCTGGTTGCGTGGTGTATGTGTGATTTATAAAACTAACTGACATTGAAACCAACGTAAATGTGTATTACGTTAAAATAATATACACTGTCGAATGTTGAACTGAGTAAATCTTGCGAATGGTGTACAGTTTTAAAATAAATTCAGAGCCAACGGGCCTCGTCTGGCGATGCGAACTGAGGCGGAGCGATAACACAATATGCGGTCACGGTCTAAAATAACCTTGAACTCAGCAGCCGAAACGCACAAATGAATTGACATGTTGCCGAAGTCGGTCAGATATTAATACTTATACTAATTGCGCTCACTGTTGGATTAATTTCATCTATTAATCAAACCCAAAATATAAATTTAGATCGCACATTTACCGTGCCGATTTATAATGCAATTCACGGTGGTTCGAGGCTACTGCGGTTCACACGCAGTTGACGAATTCGTATATTTGCGCACAAGTAAATATTTTTTCGTATACGTAGTGAAGAAAACATAACATAACTTTAGCCTGCCATTTCAGTACCATAATTATTTTTCATCACCGCCTGATTCGTAAGCAATTTAATTGCCATTTACAAGCCGGCGAAGGCGCTCGTTCGCGGAAGCCACAGCGAACGGGCGCCTTCGCCGAAGCCACAGCGAACTGGCAGGAGACAAACGCGATTGATATCAGCGCAAACAAACAGGACTTTGTACCAAATTTACTGTGCCTAAAGTTAATTAAATGCAATCAAAGGAATTGGTAACGTTTTAAACAAACACTTAAGAAATTACCACACAAACCAAGCGCTGGTTACACAATAGATCGGTTTGAAAAACGATTGGATTGGTGCCGCGAAGCCGACGGCAGAGCAGAGCCAGAAGCCAGGGGCACAACAAACAACGAACTCAGCAACGCAGTTGTACTTCTGTGTTAAATTTCTTAATATCATTAAATTGTTTCTAGATAAGCCTGTACAAGACAAACATGAGGACTTCATAAAAATAAGTGACAGTTAATTACAGCGTTATTGTTAGCTGTAGCGCCCATTTCCCCCTGGCGGCAGAAATTCGGGGTCCACGACCGACCGCGTTATAGCCGATTCGCGTTATAGCGAGGCGCGTTATAGCGAGGCGCGACTGGCAGCAGAAATTCGGGGTGCAGGATTGGCCGCGTTATGTCTAATTTGCATTATAGTGAGTTGTGTTATGAAGAGGCACGACTGTAGTAGGAATGCATGAAGTCAGCCCTTCCAAATTACACTGTTAATTCAGTTTGAATTTTGTGTCTCCATCAATGTTTGTTTAGTAAAGTACTGACATAATATTTCTATTTGTAGTTGCAAATGATTAGGTTTTATTAACAATGCTTATTGATACAGAGTCAAACAGATGCCTATTTTGCCCTTTCATATTTGCCTGCCTATATGCACCTTGACCAAATCAGCCAATTATTTAGCCAGTTCTAAAAACAATGCCACCAAAAGCAACAACCTTCAGATGACAATTTGCCAAAGAGGTCATTTACTTTTTTGGTGTTTGAATAAAATAACAGCAGAAGTAGAGGAAGCTGTATAGACCTGTTGTGTGTCTGTGTGGCATCACATTAACTCTAAAATGTGCCTGTTTAGACCCAACTGCTTCCAGTTGATCCTAAGAGCCCTCAACCAGGTGTCTGTGTACTACATATGCGCTGACAACTCAGACCAAGCACAGGTATGAGTCATCTTTCTGTACATGCCTCTCTTGCAGGAGTGAGGTCACCTTACTTGATGTGTTCTGCCATGTCAGTCATACTTCTCTGCATGATTCCCCATTGTCAACTGTTCATCTTGACCCTATCGAGACCTAAGCATAATGAACACTCACATGTTAATGTTGGTCTTCTGTATGTATATGAGGTACCAATATTCACTTGTTAACACCGTAGAAGAGCTACCTCTATTTACATATTACAAAGGCCAGCTGTAAATTAGTCCTTACTATACTTAGTGTATATAGGTGTTTGTGATAAAAGCCTACATATGTACTGTTTGAAGGAGTGGACACAAGCCCTCAAGCCATATTGCACAAACAACAAGCCAAAGAAGGTGAAATCGATGCTTCCGTCATTCACAGAGCTGCGCAGTCTGCACCTAAAAGTATACGATGCCCACAAGCTGTCTTGTAAACATGCACCACATCCGTACTGCATAGTGTCACTGAACGATGTCAAAGTGTGTCGCACCCAGGTGAAGGAGACGCCAGACCCACTGTGGGATGAGGAGTTTATGCTTGAGTGAGTAGGCATGCATGGCCGAGTTGGTTGTCAGCCATGTTTGTTTTGCCCATCACATAATACTCAAATTCATAGAGTAGACGATTATTTGTTATTAGGCAGGTTCTGATTATAAAGGGTGTCAAAAAAATCACGTACACTCTTGCTCATGAGAATACAGTGTATTAATAATCAAAGGACAGGACAAGTTGATAGAACCATCTATATGGGGTGGGAGGTGGGGGTGGGGGCTGGGTGGAATCACAGCACCATCCATATGGGGGTGGGGGCTAGAGTGAATAACAGCACCATCCATATGGGGTGGAGGCTGGAGTGAATCACAGCACCATCCATATGGGGGTGGGGGCTAGAGTGAATCACAACACCATCCATATGGGGTGGAGGCTGGAGTGAATCACAGCACCATCCATATGGGGTGGAGGCTGGAGTGAATCACAACACCATCCATATGGGGTGAAGGCTGGAGTGAATCACAACACCATCCATATGGGGTGGGGGCTGGAGTGAATCACAACACCATCCATATGGGGTGGGGGCTGGGGTGAATCACAGCACCATCCATATGGGGTGGAGGCTGGAGTGAATCACAACACCATCCATATGGGGTGGAGGCTGGAGTGAATCACAGCACCATCCATATGGGGTGGGGGCTGGAGTGAATCACAGCACCATCCATATGGGGTGGGGGCTGGAGTGAATCACAACACCATCCATATGGGGTGGGGGCTGGAGTGAATCACAACACCATCCATATGGGGTGGGGGCTGGAGTGAATCACAACACCATCCATATGGGGTGGAGGCTGGAGTGAATCACAGCACCATCCATATGGGGTGGAGGCTGGAGTGAATCACAACACCATCCATATGGGGTGGGGGCTGGAGTGAATCACAACACCATCCATATGGGGTGGGGGCTGGGTGAATCACAACACCATCCATATGGGGTGGGGGCTGGAGTGAATCACAGCACCATCCATATGGGGTGGAGGCTGGAGTGAATCACAGCACCATCCATATGGGGTGGGGGCTGGAGTGAATCACAGCACCATCCATATGGGGTGGGGGCTGGAGTGAATCACAACACCATCCATATGGGGTGGGGGCTGGAGTGAATCACAACACCATCCATATGGGGTGGAGGCTGGAGTGAATCACAGCACCATCCATATGGGGTGGAGGCTGGAGTGAATCACAGCACCATCCATATGGGGTGGAGGCTGGAGTGAATCACAGCACCATCCATATGGGGTGGAGGCTGGAGTGAATCACAGCACCATCCATATGGGGTGGAGGCTGAAATGAATCACAGCACCATCCATATGGGGTGGAGGCTGAATGAATCACAGCACCATCCATATGGGGTGGAGGCTGGAATGAATCACAGCACCATCCATATGGGGTGGAGGCTGGAGTGAATCACAGCACCATCCATATGGGGTGGAGGCTGGAGTGAATCACAGCACCATCCATATGGGGTGGAGGCTGAGTGAATCACAGCACCATCCATATGGGGTGGAGGCTGTAGTTAATCACAGCACCATCCATATGGGGTGGAGGCTGTAGTTAATCACAGCACCATCCATATGGGGTGGAGGCTGTAGTTAATCACAGCACCATCCATATGGGGTGGAGGCTGTAGTTAATCACAGCACCATCCATATGGGGTGGAGGCTGTAGTTAATCACAGCACCATCCATATGGGGTGGAGGCTGTAGTTAATCACAGCACCATCCATATGGGGTGGAGGCTGTAGTTAATCACAGCACCATCCATATGGGGTGGAGGCTGTAGTTAATCACAGCACCATCCATATGGGGTGGAGGCTGTGTTAATCACAGCACCATCCATATGGGGTGGAGGCTGTAGTTAATCACAGCACCATCCATATGGGAGTGGAGGCTGAATGAATCACAGCACCATCCATATGGGGTGGAGGCTGGAATGAATCACAGCACCATCCATATGGGGTGGAGGCTGTAGTTAATCACAGCACCATCCATATGGGGTGGAGGCTGGAATGAATCACAGCACCATCCATATGGGAGTGGAGGCTGGAATGAATCACAGCACCATCCATATGGGAGTGGAGGCTGGAATGAATCACAGCACCATCCATATGGGAGTGGAGGCTGGAATGAATCACAGCACCATCCATATGGGGTGGAGGCTGGAATGAATCACAGCACCATCCATATGGGGTGGAGGCTGGAATGAATCACAGCACCATCCATATGGGGTGGAGGCTGGAATGAATCACAGCACCATCCATATGGGGTGGAGGCTGGAATGAATCACAGCACCATCCATATGGGGTGGAGGCTGTAGTTAATCACAGCACCATCCATATGGGGTGGAGGCTGGAATGAATCACAGCACCATCCATATGGGGTGGAGGCTGTAGTTAATCACAGCACCATCCATATGGGGTGGAGGCTGTAGTTAATCACAGCACCATCCATATGGGGTGGAGGCTGGAGTGAATCACAGCACCATCCATATGGGAGTGGAGGCTGTAGTTAATCACAGCACCATCCATATGGGAGTGGAGGCTGGAATGAATCACAGCACCATCCATATGGGGTGGAGGCTGTAGTTAATCACAGCACCATCCATATGGGGTGGAGGCTGTAGTTAATCACAGCACCATCCATATGGGGTGGAGGCTGGAATGAATCACAGCACCATCCATATGGGGTGGAGGCTGGAATGAATCACAGCACCATCCATATGGGGTGGAGGCTGGAATGAATCACAGCACCATCCATATGGGGTGGAGGCTGGAGTGAATCACAGCACCATCCATATGGGGTGGAGGCTGTAGTTAATCACAGCACCATCCATATGGGGTGGAGGCTGTAGTTAATCACAGCACCATCCATATGGGGTGGAGGCTGTAGTTAATCACAGCACCATCCATATGGGGTGGAGGCTGTAGTTAATCACAGCACCATCCATATGGGGTGGAGGCTGTAGTTAATCACAGCACCATCCATATGGGGTGGAGGCTGTAGTTAATCACAGCCCCTCCATATGGGAGTGGAGGCTGGAATGAATCACAGCACCATCCATGTGGGGTGAAGGCTGGAGTGAATCAATGTTTGACATCCAATTGAACTTTGCAGTGGGTGAAGCTAGTCTTTATGTTTCTAGATTTGAGATTACTTTCAGTCATTGTGTTTTAATATATTCTTGGAAGAATGCATAGTAGATGTTAATCTAAAGTTAATGTTTAGATTAAACAAAAATAGGTTTTGATGTCCAGGAAGGTTTAAAAGTTTTGTTTTAAAAGCCATTTCCTTTTGACAGTGACATTCCAGCTGACATTGAGTCATTCACAATATCCATCTACAACAAGGGCAAAAGGTCAAAGGACACGGAAGTAGGTGAGTAGTACAAAGTGCAGGAGTGAGTAGTGTAGACAAACTAACTACATAACAAGAGAACATTTTTTATGTTTACAAGCTAGTCCATTGAAGAATGAGTATTTTCTGTATCCACCAATTTTGATTTTTGACCTTGCAGTGAACCTGAAAGTATACTTGAGTGACCTCCAAGTAGGGGAGACGGTGGATGAGTGGCAGAACATGTACCCAGCAAATGTGAGTCCAAGGGTCGAGGCAGCCGGTTCACTGCGAGTGAGATCACGCTACCAACACGAAGTCATTATGCCACTGAAGGAGTACACGTCATTGAAGGAGGTCAGGCTTACTAGTTCTTTTAGTGATTTGTGCCAAAGTTCCAATGGACCTATGACATCACTTTTTGTTTGCCTTTAGATCTCAGAAACTGTTTTTCCAATTTTGCATAGACGTTTCTTAGGGTACTATCACTATGCACAAGAATTATAAATTTAATAAACACATTTTTAAGCCTCCTAGGGTCCTTTAGGGCCAAAAAATGGTACAAGATACAAAGATATAGATATAAGATATACATTGTACATAATTTGTTCTTTAAAATGTTTTTTTAATATAATAAATAAATAAAGACAAAATTAAAATAATAGATTATCTATTTAACAATAATTGTGGTGTAAACTAGTTAATATATATATATATATATATATATATATATATATATATATATATATATATATATATAGATATAATATTATTTAAATTGGTTTAAAATATATATATATATATATATATATATATATAAATTTTCTTCTAAAATATAAATTTATTGCCTAACATAGAGTTAGCCTGGCTCCGTCGCTTCACAAGGCGCAATAGACTTGGCCGCGCCCAAGTTGCTCGGCATAATTTATGAAATGAAAAAATGACTTATCCCTACACCTCCCACTACCTTATCCAATCACTGCGCTTCTTCTTCTCTTCTCTTACTTGGCGCCGCCATCGTATAAGTCTCGCCTTCGAGTAGCTCTGTATTTTATCAGTTTATTTAACTGATATCACATTTTGTTTAAATCGAGTTACGGTGTATCGTTTTTATTATCACTTCTGTTATATAGTGGACTATTTTCAGAACTCTTTTCAGTTGTATTTTTCTATCATCAACCTTTGTTCGACTGTGCAGCGGCGATAACCATCTTAACAAGTGTCGCTCTTGTCATGGGTGTACAATAGACAACAAGTGCAACACCTGTTCACAATGGACAAACGTAGTTTGGGCCGGTAATGTGGAACGTTCACAAAACCGACTGAAGAGAAAACGCCACGCCGTCTCAGGGACGCAGGCGTATGACAAACCGTCAACAACGCTGAGAGATGAACACATGCACAAGCGGGCTCGCCTACAGACAGGGAGCATTTCCAGTGGCAGCTTCCTGGGGTTTTCTCCTGTACCATCCCCGGAGATAGTCCAGGACCATAACCGTGAGTCCATGTTAGAAGAAATTCTCAAACTTCTCCGCAAACAACGAGTATTACCTAACGTTGTAAATAGCGTGAATAATCGGCCTTGTGCTCCCGGAGGCTCAGTTTCGACCTGCGCGGTAGACGGAACTGGCCAGGCAATAGTTCCGCCAGTTGGATTCCCTAATAAGGAATCCGAGCACTTACCCGGCAGTCCATATCAATGGACTTACGCCGGAGGGCCCACTCCGGGCGGAATACCGGAGACATTCCTCCGGTCCAAAGCCGGAGACCCGGCTGGTTCTCCGGAGCCAAACCCGTTCAGTCCAGGTCACCGAACGTTCAGGAAATCCCGGAACCAGACGAAAACCCGAGACGTCACACAGTTCAGCTAGTGTCGCCGGGCACCCGAAGAAATGTTCAGCCGAACTCCGGACGGCGTACAGCAGACCAATCAGAAACCGCCGCAGGCAGATTATGTAGCCAGAGCCCGGTATTTCCGTCATACGAACCACCAATCTGTATCCCGACCTGCGTACCAACCGGCGTTACTAAAACTAGTTGGAGTCTCCCGTTATCCGGGAACAGTAGTCGAACAAACAGACCGCCGTTACGGGAAAATTTAGGCACCTCAAACCCGGAGTTTGCGTTCACAGGCGCCATGACACGGGGTCAGGTTTCGCGACACGCAACTACTTTGCAGCTTGCAGAGCTGGTGTTCGACCGCCGGCGTATCGACACCGTGTCCTCCGAATTTTTTGAAAGGCCTTTCGGTCCCGGGAATACACAGGCGATAGACGGACATCACTTCACACAGTTGATGTATGTCCACGCCATACACCAGCAGCAGCTGCTGGTTCCGCTCGGCAAAGTGACACCAACAACAATAATTTTTTATTGCCGTTCTCCTGTTCGGGCGATAATAACACCACTCACAATCACATAGAATGGGTGACCGGCTTGAATATTCCTGTTCGGATGACGATGATGCCTGGAGTTCTGTGGATGGACAGTACACTAACCAATCTCCACAATCAGTTGCCGTACAACCGGAGGAACAATATGACATGATGTCACATTCAGAACGAGTTTTTCTGGCTCGCACATTTGATGGTGAATTGCCCGCGACTGACAGTCTCGTTCCTCCTATAGTGCCACGTTTGTCAGCATTAGCACAAGCTGAGTATAATGTTCCTGTCGCTCCCAGCCTGGATTTCGTTTTTTCTGAAGCAATGATCAATCACTTTCAGAAAATTCAACAGGAATTAAAAACCACACCCAGGGGCCAATCACACCGATTTGCTTCGATACCTCGCTCCAGAGAGGCTATGTATTCTCCGTTAGAGCTTCCTTCTACAGGTTTTCGGCTTTCACAAGACTCCCCTGTTGTAGATAAGGGCTTCACTGAGATTTCTCGGTCGCAGGTGGGGGGGAGCACGACTAGGCACGGAGCAGAAGTATTTCCATGACCTCGCAGCCATGACACGCCGACGGCTGTGCATCTCCTCATTCCAAGACTGGATGGGAGCTGCCCTCAATCGCGCCATACAAGGCCTGATTGACCACGTGGGCATTGGAAGTGTTTCCAGAGAACAGCTGTTAGAACAGCTTAAGGCAACTTTACAGTTGTCTCAGTCAGTGGCAACTGGTTGGTACGATGGCGCTACATTGGATTGCGCCATTGCCTACAACATACTATTGCATGAAAGGGATCAAGCGCTACAAGGAGTCTCTCCCCTTGTGCCACTAGAGGAACGGGAGCTCCTGCGCACGGCTCCATTTGGGGCTTCGTCACTATTCCACGAGCTCGCAACTAAACTACAGTTGCGGGACAAGGTGGCCAGTCGGTAACGAGACTATGCCCTATACAGGGGCTTAGTACGTTTTACCGTCGGTAAAACATGTGCTACTCCACGTTGGTCAGCACTGGCTAGATCCGCGACATGACGGCAGGCTGCTATGCCAATGCCACTGTCGTTCTCATGCCAGCAGCCCTTTCTGGCCACTAGAGGACGTGGTTCAGGACATCCCTTTCGCCAACGAGGAGGATGACGACACAGGTCATGAGTACCTGTGTCCCAGAACTCAGGCATCGGTCAGCCCAATCATTACGCGACCTTCGAACCTCTACCCTCTAGACATACCACGACAGGTGGTCGTGTTACCTCCTTTGCTTACGAGGAAGGTAGGAGCTCGACTGTCCCTGTTTTCCGATGTTTGGAGACGAAGGAGATGCAGCGAGTGGGTGTGCAATGTTCTGGAAGTCGGTTTCCGTCTTCGCTTCGAGAGTGTCCCCCTTTGACGGGTGCTCCCTCTGCGTTTGTAGACAAGGGCTCTATCAGGAAGCGCACAGTCCTCCAGTCACTAATACAGTCCATGCAACAAAACAACGTTGTAGAGGTAGTCCGCGACACTACATCTCCCGGGTGTTACTGTCACCTCTTCCTTGTCCCAAAGAAGTCAGGAGGTTGGAGACCAGTCATTGACCTCTCATTTCTCAACTCATTCCTAGAGATTCCCCACTTCACGATGGAAAGTGCGGAAAGTATTCAGCGATCTCTCCCTCGAGGCACCTGGGTCACTTCCATCGATCTTGTGGATGCCTTTTTCCACATACCCATCCACAGAGGTTATCGAAAATGTCTACGATTTCAGACTCGGGACACCATATACCAATTCCGGGTACTACCATTTGGCCTTTCTCCAGCACCTTGGGTATTTACCAAGATTATGACAGAGATCAAAATGCAGGTACACGTGATGGGCATCAATCTCTGTCAGTGCCTGGATGACTGGCTCATCTATTCACCATCTCACGACCAGTGCCTCCGGGACACTGTACAAGTGCTCAATCTCTGCCACACGATGGGTCTCCTCAGTCACGACAAGAATTCGGAACTGATCCCAAAACAGAAATTCCTTTTTCTGGGATACCACTCCAACTCTGGATCGATATCACAAAATCAAAGCACTAATCCGCTCATTCCTGCTAAGCCAAGGAGGATGTGCTCATGCGTGGCAGATCCTGCTCGGTCTCTTTGCGGCCACAGAAAAATTGGTTCCTCTGGGATGGCTACACACCAGCGAAGCCCAACATTGCATCTCTCAATGCTGGGATTTCGATGCTTTAACCAGCAGTTTGTGGATACCTCTTTCCCCCCGGCGGGGGAAGATCTCCAATGGTGGAAGTCAGCACACAATGTTCTGAGGGGAGCCCCAATTACCCCGACAGAACCAGACACTCAGTTGTTCATAGCTGCATCGAACATCGGCTGGGGAGCACATTGGAATGCATTGACGGTGTCCGGTGTATGGACAACAACAGAGAAAACACTCCACATCAACGTACTCGAGTTAGAAGCCATATACAGAGCCATGCTCCACTGGCTGGGGAAACCTATGGGTCTGACAGTCCTGGTTGCGTCAGACAACTCCACTGTAGTGTCCTACATCAACAAGCAGGGCAGAACAAGGTCAATACAGCTGTGCAGATGGACCAAGAAGCTACTCCTCATGTGTCAGGCCAACCAAATAGTGCTTCGGGCACAACACATCCCTGGGAGATTAAACGTCCTTGCAGACATACTGTCGCACCCTTCCCAGATGTCAGGTACAGAATGGTCTCTACATACATCTGTCTTCCGAGAACTGACTCGGGAATGGGGAATCCATTATTGGATCTGTTTGCAATGAGGTGGAATCACAAGCTTCCCCTATTTGTGTCCCCCTTTCCAGATCCAACAGCCATGGCAGTAGATGCTCTGTCAATGAGCTGGAAGGCACTGTGGGCATACACATACCCACCACCAGCTCTGTTACCACGGGTGCTCGAGAAAGCCCAACAGGACCAGTGTGAACTGATCCTCATTGCACCACACTGGCCCCAGGCAATCTGGTTTCCTCTACTCTTAGGGATGTTGGTACAATCTCCACTCGGGATACCCAAAATGCTCGGTTACTATCCCAGCCTTGAGGTCAGATACATCGCGATCCGTCCAATCTCCAGCTACACATGTGGAGAGTATCCGGGATGCTCTCTGCAGCAGAGGCTTTTCGATCGACGTTGCCTCCCGGGTCAGTAGACCCCAGCAAGAGTCTACTCTGGCGACCTATGAGTCCAAATGGAGAATCTTCACTACTTGGTGTAACATGCAACACATTAATCCACTCTCGGCTTCTGAGAGTGTAGTGCCGGATTTTCTTCTCCACCTTCACACGGAGAAACATTTAGCCATCTCGATCATTGCAGGTTATCAGATAGCAATCGCCAACGCTCTTCGTGCCACTTCCGGTACGGAAGTAGGACGGAATCCTGCACTGAAGTCGCTACTTCGAAATATCGAAATGGAACAGGGACAGCATCAACGTCATTTTCCAGAGTAGAATCTCGCCTTTGTTTTGTCAGCATTGACAAAACCACCTTTTGAACCGCTAGACCAAACATCGGATCAGTTGCTTACATGGAAGACAGTTTTCCTCATCGCGCTTACTTCCGGCAAACGTCGGGGTGAAATCCATGCCTTTGGACATGCCCGACTACAATGGACCTGTCATTCATATCAATGATGCAAGTATTGGGCAAGGGCCCGAAATGCGTACTTTCATGCACGATTCCAACACTTGACCGTCATTTGAGCAATGGCATGGCTGAAGATCGACTCCTGTTCCCAATATGGGCACTAAGATTCTACCTAGAAAGGTCCATGCCTTGGAGGGAGCACAAGCGCCTCCTCTTTGTGTCGTTCAAACCAATGCAAAAACGAGACATTGTACCTTCCATAATCTCCGGGTTGATCCGGAAACGATTCTGGAGAGCTACACAAATTCCCCTACACCTCTCCTTGAGTCCCACAAGGTTAAGGCGCAACAGGTACGATCTACGGCTGCATCGCTCGCATTCCACAGACAGGCCTCCATGGAACAGATTCTGCGAGCTGATACCTGGCGCTGTCATAACACCTTCAGTGACTTTTATCTCAAGAACCTATCTCTCTATTCTGCCGATCTCATTCAACTAGGACCAGTAGTGGCTGCAGAATCAATTCTGCACCCAACATTAGAGATCATTAGAGGTAACATTGTCTATATCCCACCATCCATTCACCTAGATTCTGCACCTTGTGAAGCGACGGAGCCAGGCTAAGTCTATGTTAGGTAATAAATTCTATATTTTTAGAATTAAAATATATATAAAATATATTAAATTTTGTAAAACGTCATCCATGTTGAGGGTCATGGGAGTCAGTTTACAAATGGTGATTTCTGCAGCCCATTATTTTTAATCCTTTAGGCTGAAGGTGCAATGGAATTATGGCATCACTTTGTATCTGCTGTTTGCTGTGCACCATTAACTCTCGTATCTCAGAAACCATTGACGATCTATTTAATTGTTGATTGCATTGTGAAACAGCCCTTATGTTGTTTTAATTGTTGATTGCATCGACGCAGCCAATCTGGGGTTTTAGTTATTAATTACATTGAAGCAGCCTGTCTGTTGCTACATTTGTTGATTACATTGAAGCAGCCTGTCTGTTGCTTTAGTTGTTAATTACATTGAAGCAGCCTGTCTGTTGCTACATTTGTTGATTACATTGAAGCAGCCTGTCTGTTGCTTTAGTTGTTAATTACATTGAAGCAGCCTGTCTGTTGCTACATTTGTTGATTACATTGAAGCAGCCTGTCTGTTGCTTTAGTTGTTAATTACATTGAAGCAGCCTGTCTGTTGCTACATTTGTTGATTGCATTGAAGCAGCCTGTCTGTTGCTACATTTGTTGATTGCATTGAAGCAGCCTGTCTGTTGCTACATTTGTTGATTGCATTGAAGCAGCCTGTCTGTTGCTACATTTGTTGATTGCATTGAAGCAGCCTGTCTGTTGCTACATTTGTTGATTGCATTGAAGCAGCCTGTCTGTTGCTACATTTGTTGATTGCATTGAAGCAGCCTGTCTGTTGCTACATTTGTTGATTGCATTGAAGCAGCCTGTCTGTTGCTACATTTGTTGATTGCATTGAAGCAGCCTGTCTGTTGCTACATTTGTTGATTGCATTGAAGCAGCCTGTCTGTTGCTTACATTTGTTGATTGCATTGAAGCAGCCTGTCTGTTGCTTTACATTTGTTGATTGCATTGAAGCAGCCTGTCTGTTGCTCTAGTTGTTGATTGCATTGAAGCAGCCTGTCTGTTACTTTGTTGATTGCATTGAAGCAGCCTTCTATTGCTTTATTTGTTGATTGCATTGAAGCAGCCTGTCTGTTGCTTGGGTTGTTGATTGATTGAAGCAGCTTATGTTATTTGTTGATTGCATTGAAGCAGCCTGTCTGTTGCTTTAGTTGTTGATTGCATTGAAGCAGCCTGTCTGTTTCCTGGGTTGTTGATTGCATTGAAGCAGTCTTCTATTGCTTTATTTGTTGATTGCATTGAAGCAGCCTGTCTGTTGCTGGGGTTGTTGATTGTATTGAAGCAGCCTTATGTTACTGGGGTTGTTGATTGTATTTGAAGCAGCCTTCTATTGCTTTAGTTGCTGATTGCATTGAAATAGCCTGTCTGTTTCTCGGGTTGTTGATTGCATTGAAGCAGTCTTCTATTGCTTTATTTGTTGATTGCATTGAAGCAGCCTGTCTGTTGCTGGGGTTGTTGATTGCATTGAAGCAGTCTTCTATTGCTTTATTTGTTGATTGCATTGAAGCAGTCTTCTGTTGCTTCAGTTGTTAATTACATTGAAGCAGCCTGTCTGTTGCTTCATTTGTTGATTGCATTGAATCAGCCGTCTATTGTTTTAGTTGTTGATTGCATTGAAGCAGCCTTCTATTGCTTTAGTTGTTGATTACATTGAATCAGCCTGTCTGTTGCTTCATTTGTTGATTGCATTGAATCAGCCGTCTATTGTTTTAGTTGTTGATTGCATTGAAGCAGTCTTCTATTGCTTTAGTTGTTGATTACATTGAAGCAGCCTGTCTGTTGCTTCATTTGTTGATTGCATTGAAGCAGCCTGTCTGTTGCTACATTTGTTGATTACATTGAAGCAGCCTGTCTGTTGCTACATTTGTTGATTGCATTGAAGCAGCCTTCTATTGCTTTAGTTGTTGATTACATTGAAGCAGCCTGTCTGTTGCTTCATTTGTTGATTGCATTGAATCAGCCGTCTATTGTTTTAGTTGTTGATTGCATTGAAGCAGCCTTCTATTGTTTTAGTTGTTGATTGCATTGATGTAGCCTGACTGTTGCTTTAGTTGTTGATTGTTTTGAAGTAGCCTGTCTTGTTGCTTCAGTTGTTGCTGGCGAAGGACTTGGAGACAGTGCTGGCATTGTCCCGAGTGTGTCGTCATAATAACGACCGTGAGCCCTTTGCCAAGGCTCTCTTACAAATCTTCCGACATGAACGCCAGGAAGCACACCTTCTGCACACACTCAGTGACCTTGAGATTGACAGTGAAGGTCAGTGCTAAAAAGTCGTCCATAACATTTATTTAATTTCCAATAACGATTCGGTTAATATTGCCTCTAATGCGACTTCGCAATTTTTTTATCAAGCAAGATAGTAATGCAGCACATTTTTGCATGGTTCAACTAAATTGACCAAATAATTATACTTATAATTAAGTTCGCTGTAGTACATTCCAAAGTATGGGCATTTTGATAGTAATAATAATTGTATTATGTCTACATAAAATGCAAATGTGGACTATTTTCTATAATCAACATTTACAGATAACAGATAACATTTAACCTAAAAGTATTGAATTGTTTAAAATCAATAATCATTTGATTAATAACAAATAAAAGTTCAAGAACAATTGTGACGCGGTACGCCAAAACCAGGTGCTTTGTCGCAGATCTACGATCGGCGCCAGGGCGTAATTAGTCAACATACCCTCAAAATGTCGAAAGTGGGTTCTTGGCGGAATCAATCAGCAAAATCATCAATATTTCCATAATAGATACCATGAAACAGTGTTGAATGAGGTAATAGTGAGCATTTTAATGCAAGCCTCTCATTAATGCCACAGCTAATTACTCTAAAACAAAACCAGTTTAGTGCACTATCCTGCTCCCAAATAAATACTGAATGGACAAATATCCTACTTCCTGCGAGACAAATGTAGCCTTACATTTTATCTGCCAAATAACATAAACATGAATGAAATCCGTTGAGAACTTTTATTTTTTTAATTTTTTTCAACATCGAGGACCAAAGTAGGCCATTTTAGGCCGCCCGATCACTGCTGCATTCGCCTCCGGCGCAAACCCGCAGTGCGATCGGTGAAATGTTGCGCTGAAAAATGGCCGACTTTTCAGACCAAAAAGCATCCAAAGTATAATAGTCATATTCTTGAATACTGTCAGTTGTTTTGTCGAAACATGTGTGGAAAAGAAGCGAGCTGTCTCGGCATCAAAACCCCATGAACACATTGTCCACCTGAACTAAGAAAATGGGGAAAGCGTTGAGATATGCTAACAACTCCTCATCCACCAAAGATGTACATGCTACCCTGCTTCCCTAAAGCTACAACTAATGGGAGGGATGGGAGGTAACAAATATTTCAAGGCCACTCCGTCTGCTTATGCGGGGGCCGTCTTCGTAGCTAAAGCCCCACCGTCTGCTCCAGCGGCAAACCTGACAAACAGCCTACCGGCGTACCGTACCGTACTAGTAGGCCTTGAGCAGCAGCCGTGCCAGACAGAGCACATCCAATGCTACCATGATCGGGGAACTGGCCGCCCAGCTGCATATGTCATTTACCATGATATGGAGTACCACAACGTCTGCGCAACATGCAACAACCCAGGACATGACTGGGCGATAGTAAAGTGACGACCCGCGCAACGTGAATCCCCTCATAGGCCACCTCACAGGCCAAACAAAAGCCCCAACCCAGTAAACATAACTATGACCTAATACTAAAATCTTACACAGAGAATTCGAAACTGACATGATAAAAGTTAAGGCAGTGACGAGAATTATAAGCAAGATGGCGGAGAACAAAGGAAAAAACACTCAGCTGGGTAAGTCTTCGAACAGCATCAACAATCAGTTCGTGCACAGGATGACAGCTGCAGGTCAGTGCGGAGAAACGTAACATGGCAGCAAATGCAGACAAAGAACAAACAAACAAAGTTAACAAAAAATCATTTGTAGTTTGCTGATTGTACTTTTTGTTGAGTGACTGAGAGCAATTGCAGTGTGAGTTTGCTCAGCTGATTGAGAATGACCCTACAAAATTATAAAATGACCCCCACAGATTTGGAGAGAGGGTCATTGTAACTCTTGATATATAACCGTATTGGGAACACTGCCATTGTCTCTGAGCAAAATAGCATAGAATGTGATCAATTGGGGTCATGACTGAAATAAAACAGTACGTTTATGAATTGTGCGATCTACAACGGCTGTACAAATGACTTGGCTGGCTACTGTCTGGGCTACTGCAGTGACAAGCCAGCCACAGGTCGGTCCACACCAGACAAGCCACGGCCCATTATCGTAAAGCTAAAGAATTATGACATGCACAGGACAATTTTCAAGAAGAAGTAAAAACTAAAGGCACGAGACAAGTCATGATAAAACATAGATCAGATCTGCTATGCAAGGCACACACAATTGAGGGCATGACATCAACCTGCCTGCTTGTGAATGGACAAAAAGATACTGCACTGTAAGAACTTACCTACCTGGTACTAGATGATTACTGGTAGTGAATGGTATATAAGAACTTACCTACCTGGTACTAGATGATTACTGGTAGTGAATGGTATACAAGAACTTACCTACCAGACAACTACTGGTAGTGAGTGGTATACAAGAACTTACCTACCAGACGACTACTGGTAGTGAGTGGTATACAAGAACTTACCTACCAGACGACTACTGGTAGTGAGTGGTATACAAGAACTTACCTACCAGAAAACTACTGGTAGTGAATGGTATACAAGAACTTACCTACCAGAAGACTACTGGTAGTGAGTGGTATACAAGAACTTACCTACCAGACGACTACTGGTAGTGAGTGGTATACAAGAACTTACCTACCAGAAAACTACTGGTAGTGAATGGTATACAAGAACTTACTTACCAGACGACTACTGGTAGTGAGTGGTATACAAGAACTTACCTACCAGACAACTACTGGTAGTGAATGGTATACAAGAACTTACCTACCAGAAAACTACTGGTAGTGAATGGTATACAAGACCTTACTTACCAGACGACTACTGGTAGTGAGTGGTATACAAGAACTTACCTACCAGAAAACTACTGGTAGTGAATGGTATACAAGAACTTACCTACCAGACGACTACTGGTAGTGAGTGGTATACAAGAACTTACCTACCAGACAACTACTGGTAGTGAGTGGTATACAAGAACTTACCTACCAGACGACTACTGGTAGTGAGTGGTATACAAGAACTTACCTACCAGAACACTACTGGTAGTGAATGGTATACAAGAACTTACCTACCAGACGACTACTGGTAGTGAATGGTATACAAGAACTTACCTACCAGAACACTACTGGTAGTGAGTGGTATACAAGAACTTACCTACCAGACGACTACTGGTAGTGAATGGTATATAAGAACTTACCTACCAGAACACTACTGGTAGTGAGTGGTATACAAGAACTTACCTACCAGACGACTACTGGTAGTGAATGGTATATAAGAACTTACCTACCAGAACACTACTGGTAGTGAATGGTATACAAGAACTTACCTACCAGACGACTACTGGTAGTGAATGGTATACAAGAACTTACCTACCAGACGACTACTGGTAGTCAGTGGTATACAAGAACTTACCTACCAGACGACTACTGGTAGTGAATGGTATATAAGAACTTACCTACCAGACGACTACTGGTAGTCAGTGGTATATTTATTTTACTGAAATATAAGGCCATCTTGATGTTCATAGCACCATTCATACCAAGTTTGATATATATTGAATAATATATTCAATTTTAGTTCATGGCTCCAAGAATGGTTTAAAGCTCTTAAGTAAGTTAAATTATACTACAACAAGTTTGATATGCTTCCTTTGGTGTATTTTATTAGTACGATCACATTGTCACCATTATGGGAACATTATTTTTATATTTCATAATTATTTATGAAAGGATTTGCACTCTTTCATAATTTCAAGTTTAGTTTTATATTGGAACATAACATACAGTTAATAATGTGATTTTATAGATGATAGCCATTTTGTAAAATACACCAAATATCTACCAATGAAATTCTGTTTTATTTCCTTTAAGTGGCAATTTAATGTTGTGTAATATAAACACGGTTGTTAACAGAGAGCACATCAACATTGTTTCGGGGTTCGACATTGGCAACGACGTTAATGGACCAGTACATGAAGATGACAACCACCAGCTTCCTTCATGCTGCAGTGCAGTCTACCATTAATCGCATCATGGAGAGCAAACAGTCATGTGAGGTGAGTGATGGTTTGTTAAACATCTTATACACTAACTTACACCCACCCACCCACCCTGTGGGGAGCGGTGGTCGCGCGGTAGAGTGCCTAACTGTGAATCGAGGGGACAGTGGTTCAATCCCACCTACCGCCGTTTCGAAACTTGGGCAATTTCGTTCACCCCACATTTGCCTGTGTCTTTCGGAAGAGACACTAAAAGTCGGTGGTCCCTGCTATCTGGTGTCTATGCCAGGGGAAGTAAAAGATCCCACACAGGGGGTAAATGTGTAACCTGTGGTGGAATCATTAATTCTAGAGAAGAACAACTCCTGCGTTAGCCCAAGTTTGGGCTGTTTGGAGCTGTTTGGCGGTAACCACCTGAAACCACCCACCCACCCACCCACCCACCCATGGAGCAACCAACCAAAAGCAACAGTTGTCAACATTATGTTATTTTGTCCTAAAGCCATACTCATCGCCTTTTAAGTTCTGCTGCTGTTTGATTTATTCAGCAGTGCAAACTGAAAAGAATAAAACCCTCAAAATGAGTACCATTTTCAAATACATTACCAGTTGGCAATATCAGTCGCCACTGGGTCACTTGGTTTCGACCTACTGACCTTTTATGGCAGTAAACTCAGCAGTCAGATGACTGACATTTGTAGGAAATTGTGGAGTATGGTTTCTAAACTGTGATTTCAAAACATGGATAATTTCATTCACATCACTTTCATTTTGGTGGCTTTATCATGGGAAAGCAGTTACTACTCATGGTATATAGCTAGTCTCTTATGGACTCACCAGCTGAAGAAAAATAGACTGCTCTGTTGGACTAATGTTGCATGAGAAAATTCATAATTATGAAATCATAATGGGGACTTTGTGATTCAAGGATACTCACTTGATTTTAGTACTAGTATGAATACCAAGTGATGTTTATTTTTGTAGATCACATTGTAGACTAATTCCATGAAATACTACTAATTACCATCCAGCCATTCTCTCAGTCACTCCACATTGCTCCTGGGCAGTCAGCTGTGTAACTGAGTACTTTGAACTTCTCTTTCACAATCAAAGTACAATGAATGAAGTTAGTTACCCATGTTTAGAAATGACAGATGTGCAACAAACAAAATTAATGGGACAGGCAAAAGTGGTCACTGGAGCATGGAATTGTCAGACACTTATGGTGGAAAAGCAATTTAAAATAAATGTTTGGGGTTTTTGTTACGAAAGGTGGCTATAGTTTAAGAAGATTTAAATGTAATAGGGAGTTAATTCCAGATTGTTGGCGCAGCTACAGAGAAAGCACGTTTGCCAATAATATTGAGCTTAGTTTTAGGAACAAAAAGTTGTTTGGAAATGGATAATCTATGGGTCCTACAGAATTCAGAGAAATGTAACAAATTAACTAAGTTTGTCAGTTGTTGAGTAGAAAGAGTACGCTGTGCAACAGTAACCAATTTAAATGTAATTAGTTACACAACCGGAAGCAAGTGCTTAAGTAGCTGTGATGGTTAGAAATGGGGCCTTAAATACCATGTATGCTAAACAATTCTGTGTACGTTTACTACACGGGAGTTTAGATCAGTCTTTAGGCTATATTGTTTGGAAGTGAGTTTAGAAGTGAGTTACAATAGTCAAGTTGACTATTAATCAGAGCTACTGAACATTTTATGAATAAATATTTATTTTTCATAATGACATGACTCCTTGAACTTTACTAAACCACCAGACTAGACAGGCAGGTTTACTAGTCAGTCTTTATCTTTACTAGTGTACCAACAGTTACTCATCATCATCAGAGGTTCCTCGAAACAAGGTTGACATCTACCAATGGTCGGTCAGGTTGCAGTGTGCGCAGGAGGTGCCAAGTGGAAGGGAGATGAGAAGATGTTGAGACATCTCCCTCTCCTTTCGATGGACGGCTTTGGCACCAAAAGTTTTAAGTTCACGTTGCTTTTCAGTATATTTTTCATGTTATGTAATCGGTTATTTCAAGACTGAATCTACTTAGAACTTCCATGGTGTTTACGGATTACAAGTGATTTTGTTTACCTCTATTATTGCCCGATAACACGGCTGCACCAATGATGGCTACGGTCGACAACATTGTTATCAACGAACCTTTATGCTTTTATATCACCCGAATGGATGTCTTGTCACGATCTCTGCTGCACTGAATTTTACTCTACAACTTTACCGACACCGACGTCACTAGTGCTAAAGATGTTTTGCACTCTCACATTTCCGTGCCGCTAAATACCGTAGAATCAAACACCAAGGTTACGACAGATCGAAACACAATGTAGACGGCATCTCCAAAGTCTTGGATGAAATTGACCAAAACAACATACCAATATTCATGCCCTGAGATCTAGGTAAAATCCCTAGCATAGACTTTAATCACGTGGATGTGTTTTCTTTATCCCGAGAAATTTCTATGTGCAAGAAGAAACAGATTGACACTGACAACATGTTAAATCTATTAGCCAGCTCGGTGTCAGCATTGTCCATGCATATCTCTACTCTGGTGTCATCACTTACTTCAGCCTCATGAGTGTTAAATACCGTGAATGTCACTTCAAATTGCCTACTACCATTGAGGACTTACTACTGATGTGGCTACAACTTCTTGCACGACGGTGTCTACGCATCCCATCACTTCTTCTGCACGACGGTGTCTACGCATCCCATCACTTCTTCTGCACGACGGTGTCTACGCATCCCATCACTTCTTCTGCACGACGGTGTCTACGCATCCCATCACTTCTTCTGCACGACGGTGTCTACGCATCCCATCACTTCTTCTGCACGACGGTGTCTACGCATCCCATCACTTCTTCTGCACGACGGTGTCTACGCATCCCATCACTTCTTCTGCACGACGGTGTCTACGCATCCCATCACTTCTTCTGCACGACGGTGTCTACGCATCCCATCACTTCTTCTGCACGACGGTGTCTACGCATCCCATCACTTCTTCTGCACGACGGTGTCTACGCATCCCATCACTTCTTCTGCACGACGGTGTCTACGCATCCCATCACTTCTTCTGCACGACGGTGTCTACGCATCCCATCACTTCTTCTGCACGACGGTGTCTACGCATCCCATCACTTCTTCTGCACGACGGTGTCTACGCATCCCATCACTTCTTCTGCACGCTGCAGCAGATCATCTCAGAGGTCATCATCTCTGCCAACTACATCTCTACAACCTGCTGTGTCAACCTCGGCTACCACTTCCCCGATGTGCTCGTCGTTTGTTCCACAACAATTGGTTGAGACCACTCCACAACTGTCTACATCTACAACACCAACGGGCAACACCACTTCATCATTGTGGACAGTCGTTGTCTCCAGAAATTATGGTAAATCACTCAAGTCATCTTCTAACAAGTGCCTGTCATCAGTTAAGCAACACAAAGCCCATCCAATGACTACCGGAAAATCATCCATCAAGCTTGACTTATATCTGCAGAATAATTTTTAACCGGTTTTCATACCAATACATCTTGTGTGGACATATCTACATATGTGTCTTCTAATTTTAAGATGAAATGCAATTGTATTGACAATTGCCTTCCAATGAACCATGATTATTATGCTTCTTTTAAACTGTGTTGACACTGGCAGACCCAACGTTCTCTATGATGCCAACCTTTGGCCAGTCAGCCTAAAGATTGGATGATACTTCCCTCCAAGGAAGCCCAACACTACAAATTCAACACACCTATAGACTGTGGTATCCATAGAGCTTCCTTTAATACCAGAAGCATATGGAATAGTTCACTCAATTTGATTAACGTATTTATTGCCTAACAGTGACTTAGCCTGGTTCTGTCATTTCACAAGGTGCAATAGACTTGGCCGCGCCCAAGTTGCTCGCCATAATTAATAAAATGAAAAAAATGACCTATCCACACAGCTCCCACCACCCCATCCAATCACTGAGTCTCTTCTCTTCTTACTTGTTTAAGTCTTGCCTTCACATAGCTCCGTATTTATCAGTTTTGTGAGCTGATATCATATTTTGTTTAAACAAAGTTACGGTTTATTGGTCTTCTTTTCACCTCTGCAATATAATGACCTACTTTTCAATTGTATTTTTCTTTTATTAGCCATTTTTCGACTTTGCCATTTCAATTTGTAATGACGGACTAGACTGCACTAGACTCATGCGTGGCGGCGATAATCATCTGAACAAGCGTTTCTTGTCACGGTATTACAGTCGACAACAAGTTCGACATTTGTTCACAGTGGACTGATTAAGTATGGAATGGAATAGTATAAATGCCGCTCCGTTTCAGAAATGCAGGCGCCTGACACATGTAACATCGCTACAACTCGAGCTATTACATGCGCAGCCACAAGCGGGCTAGCCTACAGACATTTAGCATATCGCGCGGCAGCTTTCTTGGGTTTTCTCCGGTGCTATCCCCAGAGATGGTACAAGACTGTGACCGTTAGTACAGGTTGGTAGATATTCTCAACATTCTTTGCGAACAGTCGATATTACCAACACGTGATTAGCGATGTTTTAACTGTCGTTGGGGTCGCGAATAATCGGCCCTGTTGTGCTCCCGGAGGCCTAGTTACGACCTAGGCGTTTGACGAAACTGGCCGGACAAAAAATAGTCCCGCCAGTTGGATTCCCAAAAACAGAATCCGAGCAAAATACCCGGCAGTCCATGTCTATGGACTTACGCCGACGGGCCCCAGGCCAAAAACCGGTGACATTCCTCCGGATAGAATGGAGATGAGGCCGGAGCCCGGAGGGCCGGAACCAGAGGCCCGGGCCCAGAGCCCGAAGGTCCGGCTGAACCCGCAGATTAACACCGTTCGGCCGTATGTAATACCTGATACCAGAGACCCGGCCGGTTCTCCGGAGAGCCGGAGATTGACCCTTTTTCATTGCAGGTCACCGACCGAAGCCAATCAGAAACCGCCGTTGCCTTAGGCTAGGCTTAGGGCGATCACAACCATGTGTCGTCAATATGTGTTACAACAATTGTGTTTCTCGACATAGTCGAGATTGCCCGGTCTCCGGGAAAGGCAACCGAACAAACAGGCTGCAATTATCAGGGATGAGATTTTTCCGGTTTTTGCCGATTTTCTGGCATTTTGTAGTCAGAAACGTGAGAAACGTGTAAATCCGCGGATAAATTTTTAGGGGGGGCAACGATATGTCAAATATTCCCGGTTTAGCAATGTCCTGGGTGTAACCTGATGGCAGTACCGTGCCTCAACCCACTATGCATCGCGCGAGGAAGAACCTGGGACAGAATCATCAATGAAACTTTTTATTACGATGCTGTGATTGGCTGTAGTAAATGAAAAGCTCTTTGCTTTGCTGAGAGGAACAAATCGCGCGAAAGAAGCACAGAGTGACAGCGGCATGAATGTTTGCGCTAGTGATAAACATCTGTCTGAATCAAGCTGGCACATCTAGCCCTAATTCAGTGAGTGAAATTGGCGATCATAATGCCTATATTTGCGAGATTTCTCACATTCTACAGTGAACACGTATTAAAAATTGGTGTTTTGTTCCATCTACTCGAGTGCAAACTTGTCCGGTTTGTGGGTGATAATATGGTATTGGTATATGGTAAAATGGGTATTTCAGTGCGACGCTGCTTGACAGAATTGAAGATGTCCCTGGGGCAAGATATCCTTGAGCGAGGCAGCGGGGAGTGTGGCAAGGAGTTGATCAAGAATAGGTGGAGATGGGACAGGTTATTTGTCCCATGTAAATTTTTCCTTTAGTTTTCTCTCTCCCCTGTCTCATCCCTGAATTATGGGAAAAATTAGGCGCATTAAAACCGGAGTTTGTCTTCGCCGTCTCCACGACACGGGGTCCTGTTTTGTGACCCGCAACCCACTTGTGGCTGGAAGAGGCGGTGTCAGATAGTATATTGACCCGCGTAGAAAAGTGACCCGGAGGTCAAAATACTATAATAGAAAATTGACCCCCCCCTATGGAAAAATGACCCACCCCTTGTTTCTTTATGGATCTTTATTTTTTTATGTATTTAAGTAGTAATCACACTGAGAGTAATGTTTTGTTGATGTTTATGCAACATTGCACTTTGATTGATAGCTTAATAATATTATGGTTATGCCATAATACTGTTTTCCAATTAAAGATCTCCTTTTTAAACTGACAATGTTCAATTGACATATTTTGTAGACACTTGCACCAACACCAGTATTTTATTTTGTGTCCAATTCCATGGGAAACATTCTGCTAACTGCCTTAGATAAATGAAATGAGATGGGGGGGGTCATATTTCTATGGTATAGTATATTGACCCGTGGCTCATAATAGTCAATGCTATAACATTATTTGGCAATTTATACGGTTATATCATGGTGTATGATTCGTACAAGCATTACAGTAAATAAATATCCATTTGGTAATTACCGAATAAATATTTTACAGTAATGGGGGGTCATATTTCTATGGTATAGTATATTGACCCGTGGCTCATAATAGTCAATGTTATAAAAATATTTGGCAATTTATAAGGTTATGTGATGGTGTATGATTCATACAAGCATTACAGTAAATAAATATCCATTTGGTAATTACACTGGCACTAAATGGCAAGGATATGGCTTCCCAACTTCTAAGCAGGTTACCTGGTGAACCGTTTACCTCATCTAGTTAATTGCCATTGCTAAACCAGTTGAGATTTACTACCAAGTTCACCAAATAATAGGATACACTGACTCCCTTGCCAAAGAATAAAATAATTGGATGGCTTTTTTTAATATCAATGACATTTGCTAAAAGAAATAAAAAAAAAGTGAAGTGAAATAGTTGTTTAGGTGTTGTAATCTAACATTATGATCAAAACCATTATTTCAAATATATATCCATAAAATATGGGGGCGGGTCATTTTTCTATAACTGAAAATCTATGGAAAAGTGACCCGGGGGTCATTATTCTATATAGAATAGTGACCCGGGGGTCACTTTACCCCCGGGTCAATATTCTATATGACACCGGTTTTCGGCCGGCGAATCGACGCCGTTTCCACCAAAATAAACAGTTGACTGGGCGTTGAAATGTTGGTCCCGGGAATGCACAGGCGATTCCCGGACATGACTTCCCGACTAACGACATTACGTAGGCGAGAACCCACGCCGTACACCGGCAGAAGGTGCCGGTTACACCCGGCAGCGTGACAGACAACATTTTTGTTTTCTTGCCGTTCTGCTATTCGGACACTCACTTGGCATTTGATGATAGGCTCGTGTATTCCTGTTCGCATGACGATGGAGCCTGGAGTTCTGTCGATGAACACGAACAGTACATTGATATAGCTCCACAATCAGTTACCGTACAACCAGACGAACAAGTCTCTCTGATGAATTGCCGGTGACTGAGTCTTGTCCCTTGTCTTTGTTTAAGTACAAACTAGTACATTTACGTTAGTATTTGCATTTAGATTGATCTTAGAAGTCTCCCATTCCACAACAGTTGATTTTATTTTCCTTTACGGAAATGCATATTATTATGTCTTCAGTTGTATAATATTGAATAAGTTGATACATATGCCAATACGTATATGTGTACACAGTACACAGAAACTACACATGCACGCACGCACGCACGCACGCCACACGCAGGCACAAAACACACACACACACACACACAATATTAACAACGTTCGGCGAAGTGTCGTTCTAGAAATGATGCCGACTCGACCAAATTCATAATTACTGGTTGCATCGGCAACGATACCACTTCGGCACGGGTACAAGCTTGGCGAAAGTACTTTCGCCAATGTGACCAAATTCACCGCTGAAGCGTCCAAAAATTCCAGCCGACCCGTCCATAACTTCCTGCCGGCGTGTTCAAACCTTCTCGTTGACGCATCCAAAACTTCTAAGTTTCCCGCCAATGCAACTATTTAATTTTGGACGCCTCTGCTAGCCGAGTTGGTCCACTGTGTTGTGTTGAACAGATACGTCCACTGTGTTGTGTTGAATAGACACGTCCACTGCGTTGTGTTGAACAGACACGTCCACTGCATTGTGTTGAACAGACATATCCACTGCATTGTGTTGAACAGACACGTCCACCGTGTTGTGTTGAACAGACACATCCACTGTGTTGTGTTGAACAGACACATCCACTGTGTTGTGTTGAACAGACACGTCCACTGCATTGTGTTGAACAGACACGTCCACTGTGTTGTGTTGAACAGACACGTCCACTGCATTGTGTTGAACAGACACGTCCACTGCATTGTGTTGAACAGACATATCCACTGTGTTGTGTTGAACAGACACATCCACTGTGTTGTGTTGAACAGACACGTCCACTGCATTGTGTTGAACAGACACGTCCACTGTGTTGTGTTGAACAGACACGTCCATTGCATTGTGTTGAACAGACACGTTCACTGCGTTGTGTTGAACAGACATATCCACTGCGTTGTGTTGAACATCCACATCCACTGTGTTGTGTTGAACAGACACGTCCACTGCATTGTGTTGAACAGACACGTCCACTGCATTGTGTTGAACAGACATATCCACTGCATTGTGTTGAACAGACACGTCCACTGTGTTGTGTTGAACAGACACGTCCATTGCATTGTGTTGAACAGACACGTTCACTGCGTTGTGTTGAACAGACACGTCCACTGCATTGTGTTGAACAGACACGTTCACTGTGTTGTGTTGAACAGACACATCCACTGTGTTGTGTTGAACAGATACGTCCACTGTGTTGTGTTGAACAGACTCGTCCACTGTGTTGTGTTGAACAGACACGTCCACTGTGTTGTGTTGAACAGATACGTCCACTGTGTTGTGTTGAACAGACACATCCACTGTGTTGTGTTGAACAGATACGTCCACTGTGTTGTGTTGAACAGACATATCCACTGCGTTGTGTTGAACAGACATGTCCACTGTGTTGTGATGAACAGACATGTCCACTGTGTTGTGTTGAACAGACACATCCACTGTGTTGTGTTGAACAGACACGTCCATTGCATTGTGTTGAACAGACACGTTCACTGCATTGTGTTGAACAGACACATCCACTGTGTTGTGTTGAACAGATACATCCACTGTGTTGTGTTGAACATCCACATCCACTGTGTTGTGTTGAACAGACACGTCCATTGCATTGTGTTGAACAGACACGTTCACTGCGTTGTGTTGTACAGACACATCCACTGTGTTGTGTTGAACAGACACATCCACTGTGTTGTGTTGAACATCCACATCCACTGTGTTGTGTTGAACAGACACGTCCATTGCATTGTGTTGAACAGACACGTTCACTGCGTTGTGTTGAACAGACATATCCACTGTGTTGTGTTGAACAGATACATCCACTGTGTTGTGATGAACAGACATATCCACTGCGTTGTGTTGAACAGACACGTCCACTGCATTGTGTTGAACAGACACGTCCACTGTGTTGTGTTGTACAGACACATCCACTGTGTTGTGTTGAACAGACACGTCCACTGCGTTGTGTTGAACAGACACATCCACTGTGTTGTGTTGTACAGACACATCCACTGTGTTGTGTTGAACAGACACGTCCACTGTGTTGTGTTGTACAGACACGTCCACTGTGTTGTGTTGAACAGACACATCCACTGCGTTGTGTTGAACAGACACGTCCACTGCGTTGTGTTGAACAGACACGTCCACTGTGTTGTGTTGAACAGACACATCCACTGCGTTGTGTTGAACAGACACGTCCACTGCGTTGTGTTGAACAGACACGTCCACTGTGTTGTGTTGAACAGATACGTCCACTGTGTTGTGTTGAACAGACTCGTCCACTGTGTTGTGTTGAACAGACACGTCCACTGTGTTGTGTTGAACAGACACGTCCACTGTGTTGTGTTGAACAGATACGTCCACTGTGTTGTGTTGAACAGACTCGTCCACTGTGTTGTGTTGAACAGACACGTTCACTGCGTTGTATTGAACAGACACATCCACTGTGTTGTGTTGAACAGATACGTCCACTGTGTTGTGTTGAACAGACTCGTCCACTGTGTTGTGTTGAACAGACTCGTCCACTGTGTTGTGTTGAACAGACACATCCACTGTGTTGTGTTGAACAGATACGTCCACTGTGTTGTGTTGAACAGACACGTCCACTGTGTTGTGTTGAACAGACTCGTCCACTGTGTTGTGTTGAACAGACACGTTCACTGCGTTGTATTGAACAGACACATCCACTGTGTTGTGTTGAACAGATACGTCCACTGTGTTGTGTTGAACAGACACGTCCACTGCGTTGTGTTGAACAGACTCGTCCACTGTGTTGTGTTGAACAGACACGTCCACTGTGTTGTGTTGAACAGCATTAGCAGCTGTCTCTCCTAAGACAAATATGTTGGTGTGTGTCATCGTCTGGTAGTTATTCTTTTATACTAAGCATGGGACAATGGAGCATCGTAGTTTGTGTAGAAGTGAATGAACAAAAATGACATGCTTCTTTGTTCGTGCCAGAGACAAAGATGGCATCAAGCATCGAAGTGTTATTCCTATATTGCTGGGCAAAGTGGGTGATAACATAGTTTCAATCCCAGTGTATAAATAATGTTTGGGCAGCTTCCCCTTGCAGAGGGGTGTAGAAGGTGACTTTGAGAGGGTGCCGATGGTGACCCTGTTGTGATTGGTTAGCCACTTCCTGCAGAGGGGAATACCCGGGAAGCACCCTCGGACCTTGCATTGACTTGTGGTTGTTGTTGTATAAACCATACACAATGTTAAACACTATGCCTCAATGTATAAGTTAAAAATAACAGGACCAAAGATAGATCCGTGTGGAACTCTACATGGAATATATTTGGGGCACGAGCATGAATCAGATATGTTAATTCTTAGGTATCGGACTGACAAATATGAACAAAACCACAGAAGGGCTATCCCAGAAATCCCAAATTGTCTATGTAAGCATTTTAAAAGAATATCTCATTCAATTGTAACAATCGCAGCAGAAAGATCTAAAAAGCACAGACATGATGCATGATGGACACGTTTGGACGAGAAAGCGCTGGCAAACCAGGCAATGTCAGCCTATATCGAAATGGAGGGACTTCAAGGACATTGCGCTTGACCCAGAACCTGCCTCCCCAGGACGCTTGACCTGCAGCAGATCGGCATGTGCCTAAAGACCAGGGCTGACATGGAAAAGCTGTGCCGAATCACATTAAACAGAACTGGATGGCATATATTACACAAAACAATTCTAGAGAAGCAGTCATAGGAGCCATGACAGTGGAAGACACTTGTATTAATATATTATTATTATTTTAAGAAGAGCTCTCTCAGTTGAATGAAATCATTTATATGCATATTGTCAGCAAACATAATTTTGAGAAAACACAGTATAAATACTGCATGGTAATTTTTTACTTCTTGTGTCCAAAATTTACCTTAATGTCTTTTCCATCAACTGGCAATGCTTATATCTTATGTATATTACTGTTTAGTATATTTTACAACCTTGTTACAAAGGCTGTGTTACGTTTCACACATGAATTCCATAAAACAAAACTGATAAATCAAACTTGTTGAAGTCACACTCTTCAGGTTACCCTCAATGTATAGCATGTATTTGTATTTGGTACTGCGGGAAAGCCCAGAATGTCTACTGCCTAAATCTGGTAGAGGAATTCCCCACTGATGTCAGGTTTAATCAGTAACAGTGTTTAGTACAGAGGCTTAATACAGACCACTTTCAACCATACCCAGCATCGGGCGGATTTTTTTTTACAGATAGGCCTCTGTATTAAACACTTACTATCTGTAAAACAAAATTCACCCTATGCTGGGTATGGTTGAAAGTGGTCTCCTGATTGGCTTCACGCAGCCAGTGCAGGTGCTGTGCACACTTGCTAACTTTAAACAGTGTATGGTCGATCAGGTTTCTGCTACAAAACATTGCTATATAGTCAGATTATGTTATGAAAATAAACAGTTTGCAAGATAGATCTTTAAAAATGAGCATTACTTGGAAGTGTATCTCGAATGCATCTAACAGCCGAATTTGGTGTGCTTATGTGTCTGCAAACTTCAAATTTATTGTGTATTTCTCAGTTTGAACCTTTCTACCCCAAGTATGTTAAGTGTCGAATAACTTTGGCTATGTGTGAGCTCTGCTTTTGAAAAGCTTTATAAATCTTCTTTCTAGTATAGTGTGACAAATTCAATGTTTAGTCCTTTGGGCCAAAGGTCCAATGAATTATAACTACTGATTTGCTGTATATGCAAGTTGATGTTTCTTTAATTATCTTTAAAATAATGTGACTGAAGTGCCTACTGGTTAAGTTAGTGAGAAACGAAAAAAAAAATTCTGGACAAATGTAGAGTTAAAATTCATACACTTTATTGTCTGCTGCATTCACCAGATAACCAGATAAAATGCCAAAAAGGTGATTACATGTACAGTGAAGAGCCTAGGTGGAGACTGTGTTTCATCAAAACACATTTCATAATTATCAACTCACTATGCAGTCCAAATGACTCCAGGGCTACTTGGCCCATTTTATATATTTTTTAAATATGACTAATTTTATTAGAACTTGTCACAAATTATAAAATGCTATCTACAGGCCTATAATCACCTAGATACAGCAAGGAAGAGATTCTTACCTTGATGAAAGATGTGAGTAGTAAGTGATGTTCAATCTGTTGTTGTAGATCAACCCTGCAGCTCTAGAGAACCCGGCTGACATCGACCTCAATGCTAGACATCTTGTCGCCATACTCACAGATGCAGTCAATACAATCTTCATGTCAACAGATTCCTGCCCATCGTAAGTGAACACACCCAGTCTTTGTACTCTTCTCAGTCCGCACTGGACCTTCAGTTACGTCCTCCCTCCATCACCCATCTCCTCCATCCACATCTCATTCTCTCTGTCCACACTGACCTTCAGTTACGTCCTCCCTCCATCCCCCTTCTCGATCCACATCTCATTCTCTCTGTCCACACTGACCTTCAGTTACGTCCTCCCTCCGTCACCCGTCTCCTCCATCCACATCTCATTCTCTCTGTCCACACTGACCTTCAGTTACGTCCTCCCTCCGTCACCCGTCTCCTCCATCCACATCTCATTCTCTCTGTCCACACTGACCTTCAGTTACGTCCTCCCTCCGTCACCCGTCTCCTCCATCCACATCTCATTCTCTCTGTTCCCCACTGACCTTCAGTTAGTCCTCCCCCCGTCACCCGTCTCCTCCATCCACATCTCATTTCTCTGTCCACACTGACCTTCATTTTCTCCTCCCCCCGTCACCCATCTCCTCCATCCACATCTCATTCTCTCTGTCCACACTGACCTTCAGTTACGTCCTCCCCCCGTCACCCGTCTCCTCCATCCACATCTCATTCTCTCTGTCCACACTGACCTTCAAAATCCTCCCTCCTCACCCGTCTCCTCCATCCACATCTCATTCTCTTGTCCACACTGACCTTCAGTTACGTCCTCCCTCCGTCACCCGTCTCCTCCATCCACATCTCATTCTCTGTGTCCACACTGACCTTCAGTTACGTCCTCCCTCCATCACCCGTCTCCTCCATCCACGTCTCATTCTATCTGTCCACACTGACCTTCAGTTACGTCCTCCCTCCGTCACCCGTCTCCTCCATCCACGTCTCATTCTATCTGTCCACACTGACCTTCAGTTACGTCCTCCCTCCGTCACCCGTCTCCTCCATCCACATCTCATTCTCTCTGTCCACACTGACCTTCAGTTACGTCCTCCCTCCGTCACCCGTCTCCTCCATCCACATCTCATTCTCTCTGTCCACACTGACCTTCAGTTACGTCCTCCCTCCGTCACCCGTCTCCTCCATCCACGTCTCATTCTATCTGTCCACACTGACCTTCAGTTACGTCCTCCCTCCGTCACCCGTCTCCTCCATCCACGTCTCATTCTCTCTGTCCACACTGACCTTCAGTTACGTCCTCCCTCCGTCACCCGTCTCCTCCATCCACATCTCATTCTCTCTGTCCACACTGACCTTCATTTACGTCCTCCCTCCGTCACCCGTCTCCTCCATCCACATCTCATTCTCTGTGTCCACACTGACCTTCAGTTACGTCCTCCCTTCGTCACCCGTCTCCTCCATCCACATCTCATTCTCTGTCCACACTGACCTTCAGTTACGTCCTCCCTCCGTCACCCGTCTCCTCCATCCACATCTCATTCTCTCTGTCCACACTGACCTTCAGTTACGTCCTCCCTCCGTCACCCGTCTCCTCCATCCACATCTCATTCTCTCTGTCCACACTGACCTTCAGTTACGTCCTCCCTCCGTCACCCGTCTCCTCCATCCACATCTCATTCTCTCTGTCCACACTGACCTTCAGTTACGTCCTCCTCCGTCACCCGTCTCCTCCATCCACATCTCACACTCTCTGTCCACACTGACCTTCAGTTACGTCCTCCCTCCATCACCCATCTCCTCCATCCACATCTCATTCTCTCTGTCCACACTGACCTTCAGTTACGTCCTCCTCCGTCACCCGTCTCCTCCATCCACATCTCATTCTCTCTGTCCACACTGACCTTCAGTTACGTCCTCCCTCCGTCACCCATCTCCTCCATCCACATCTCATTCTCTCTGTCCACACTGACCTTCAGTTACGTCCTCCCTCCGTCACCCGCCCCCCATCCACATCTCATTCTCTCTGTCCACACTGACCTTCAGTTACGTCCTCCCTCCGTCACCCATCTCCTCCATCCACGTCTCATTCTATCTGTCCACACTGACCTTCAGTTACGTCCTCCCTCCGTCACCCATCTCCTCCATCCACATCTCAATCTCTCTGTCCACACTGACCTTCAGTTACATCCTCCCTCCGTCACCCGTCTCCTCCATCCACATCTCAATCTCTCTGTCCACACTGACCTTCAGTTACGTCCTCCCTCCGTCACCCGTCTCCTCCATCCACATCTCATTCTCTCTGTCCACACTGACCTTCAGTTACGTCCTCCCTCCATCACCCGTCTCCTCGATCCACATCTCATTCTCTCTGTCCACACTGACCTTCAGTTACGTCCTCCCTCCGTCACCCGTCTCCTCCATCCACATCTCATTCTCTCTGTCCACACTGACCTTCAGTTACGTCCTCCCTCCATCACCCTTCTCCTCCATCCACATCTCATTCTCTCTGTCCACACTGACCTTCATTTACATCCTCCCTCCGTCACCCATCTCCTCCATCCACATATCATTCTCTGTGTCCACACTGACCTTCAGTTACGTCCTCCCTCCGTCACCCGTCTCCTCCATCCACATCTCATTCTCTGTGTCCACACTGACCTTCATTTACATCCTCCCTCCGTCACCCATCTCCTCCATCCACATCTCATTCTCTGTGTCCACACTGACCTTCAGTTACGTCCTCCCTCCGTCACCCGTCTCCTCCATCCACATCTCATTCTTTGTGTCCACACTGACCTTCATTTACATCCTCCGTCACCCATCTCCTCCATCCACATCTCATTCTCTGTGTCCACACTGACATTCAGTTACGTCCTCCCTCCGTCACCCATCTCCTC
This sequence comes from Ridgeia piscesae, assembly GCA_025642075.2. Taxonomy (NCBI): domain Eukaryota; kingdom Metazoa; phylum Annelida; class Polychaeta; order Sabellida; family Siboglinidae; genus Ridgeia; species Ridgeia piscesae. The sequence goes on from JAODUO010000421.1 coordinate 318,106, forward strand.
CATCCACGTCTCATTCTATCTGTCCACACTGACCTTCAGTTACGTCCTCCCTCCGTCACCCGTCTCCTCCATCCACATCTCATTCTCTCTGTCCACACTGACCTTCAGTTACGTCCTCCCTCCGTCACCCGTCTCCTCCATCCACATCTCATTCTCTCTGTCCACACTGACCTTCAGTTACGTCCTCCCTCCGTCACCCGTCTCCTCCATCCACATCTCATTCTCTCTGTCCACACTGACCTTCAGTTACGTCCTCCTCCGTCACCCGTCTCCTCCATCCACATCTCATTCTCTCTGTCCACACTGACCTTCAGTTACGTCCTCCCTCCATCACCCATCTCCTCCATCCACATCTCATTCTCTCTGTCCACACTGACCTTCATTTACGTCCTCCCTCCGTCACCCATCTCCTCCATCCACATCTCATTCTCTCTGTCCACACTGACCTTCAGTTACGTCCTCCCTCCGTCACCCGCTCCTCCATCCACATCTCATTCTCTCTGTCCACACTGACCTTCAGTTACGTCCTCCCTCCGTCACCCGTCTCCTCCATCCACATCTCATTCTCTCTGTCCACACTGACCTTCATTTACGTCCTCCCTCCATCACCCATCTCCTCCATCCACATCTCATTCTCTGTGTCCACACTGACCTTCATTTACATCCTCCCTCCATCACCCGTCTCCTCCATCCACATCTCATTCTCTCTGTCCACACTGACCTTCAGTTACATCCTCCCTCCATCACCCGTCTCCTCCATCCACATCTCATTCTCTCTGTCCACACTGACCTTCAGTTACGTCCTCCCTCCATCACCCGTCTCCTCCATCCACATCTTATTCTCTCTGTCCACACTGACCTTCAGTTACGTCCTCCCTCCGTCACCCGTCTCCTCCATCCATATATCATTCTCTCTGTCCACACTGACCTTCAGTTTCGTCCTCCCTCCGTCACCCGTCTCCTCCATCCACATCTCATTCTCTCTGTCCACACTGACCTTCATTTACATCCTCCCTCCGTCACCCATCTCCTCCATCCACATCTCATTCTCTCTGTCCAAACTGACCTTCATTTACGTCCTCCCTCCGTCACCCGTCTCCTCCATCCACATCTCATTCTCTGTGTCCACACTGACCTTCATTTACATCCTCCCTCCGTCACCCATCTCCTCCATCCACATCTCATTCTCTGTGTCCACACTGACCTTCAGTTACGTCCTCCCTCCGTCACCCATCTCCTCCATCCACGTCTCATTCTATCTGTCCACACTGACCTTCAGTTACGTCCTCCCTCCGTCACCCATCTCCTCCATCCACATCTCAATCTCTCTGTCCACACTGACCTTCAGTTACATCCTCCCTCCGTCACCCGTCTCCTCCATCCACATCTCAATTCTCTCTGTCCACACTGACCTTCAGTTACGTCCTCCCTCCGTCACCCGTCTCCTCAATCCACATCTCATTCTCTGTGTCCACACTGACCTTCAGTTACGTCCTCCCTCCATCACCCATCTCCTCCATCCACATCTCATTCTCTCTGTCCACACTGACCTTCATTTACATCCTCCCTCCGTCACCCATCTCCTCCATCCACATCTCATTCTCTCTGTCCACACTGACCTTCAGTTACGTCCTCCCTCCGTCACCCGTCTCCTCCATCCAAAATCTCCCCTTTTTTGTCCACACTGACCTTCAGTTACGTCCTCCCCCCGTCACCCGTCTCCTCCATCCACATCTCATTCTCTCTGTCCACACTGACCTTCAGTTACGTCCTCCCTCCGTCACCCGTCTCCTCCATCCACATCTCATTCTCTCTGTCCACACTGACCTTCATTTACATCCTCCCTCCGTCACCCTTTTCCTCCATCCACATCTCAATCTCTCTGTCCACACTGACCTTCAGTTACGTCCTCCCTTCCTCACCCTTTTCCCCCATCCACATCTCATTCTCTCTGTCCACACTGACCTTCATTTACATCCTCCCTCCGTCACCCATCTCCTCCATCCACATCTCATTCTCTCTGTCCACACTGACCTTCAGTTACGTCCTCCCTCCGTCACCCGTCTCCTCCATCCACATCTCATTCTCTCTGTCCACACTGACCTTCAGTTACGTCCTCCTCCGTCACCCATCTCCTCCATCCACATCTCATTCTCTCTGTCCACACTGACCTTCAGTTACGTCCTCCCTCCGTCACCCGTCTCCTCCATCCACATCTCATTCTCTCTGTCCACACTGACCTTCAGTTACGTCCTCCCTCCGTCACCCGTCTCCTCCATCCACATCTCATTCTCTCTGTCCACACTGACCTTCATTTACATCCTCCCTCCGTCACCCTTCTCCTCCATCCACATCTCATTCTCTCTGTCCACACTGACCTTCAGTTACGTCCTCCCTCCGTCACCCGTCTCCTCCATCCACATCTCATTCTCTCTGTCCACACTGACCTTCAGTTACGTCCTCCCTCCGTCACCCGTCTCCTCCATCCACATCTCATTCTCTCTGTCCACACTGACCTTCAGTTACGTCCTCCCTCCGTCACCCGTCTCCTCCATCCACATCTCATTCTCTCTGTCCACACTGACCTTCATTTACATCCTCCCTCCGTCACCCATCTCCTCCATCCACATCTCATTCTCTCTGTCCACACTGACCTTCAGTTACGTCCTCCCTCCGTCACCCATCTCCTCCATCCACATCTCATTCTCTCTGTCCACACTGACCTTCAGTTACGTCCTCCCTCCGTCACCCGTCTCCTCCATCCACATCTCATTCTCTCTGTCCACACTGACCTTCATTTACATCCTCCCTCCGTCACCCTTCTCCTCCATCCACATCTCATTCTCTCTGTCCACACTGACCTTCATTTACATCCTCCCTCCGTCACCCATCTCCTCCATCCACATCTCATTCTCTTGTCCACACTGACCCTTCGTCCTCCCTTCCCTCACCCGTCTCCTCCATCCACATCTCATTTCTCTGTCCACACTGACCTTCAGTTACGTCCTCCCTCCGTCACCCCTCTCCTCCATCCACATCTCATTCTCTCTGTCCACACTGACCTTCAGTTACGTCCTCCCTCCGTCACCCGTCTCCTCCATCCACATCTCAATCTCTCTGTCCACACTGACCTTCAGTTACGTCCTCCCTCCGTCACCCGTCTCCTCCATCCACATCTCAATCTCTCTGTCCACACTGACCTTCAGTTACGTCCTCCCTCCGTCACCCATCTCCTCCATCCACATCTCATTCTCTCTGTCCACACTGACCTTCAGTTACGTCCTCCCTCCGTCACCCATCTCCTCCATCCACATCTCATTCTCTCTGTCCACACTGACCTTCAGTTACGTCCTCCCTCCGTCACCCATCTCCTCCATCCACATCTCATTCTCTCTGTCCACACTGACCTTCAGTTACGTCCTCCCTCCATCACCCGTCTCCTCCATCCACATCTCATTCTCTCTGTCCACACTGACCTTCAGTTACGTCCTCCCTCCGTCACCCGCCTCCTCCATCCACATCTCATTCTCTCTGTCCACACTGACCTTCAGTTACATCCTCCCTCCATCACCCATCTCCTCCATCCATATCTCATTCTCCATGCACAATTACACTACATGTCTCTTTATACGGTCATTACACTTTGTAACTGTTTACAGGCAAGGAGTTGTAATTATGATTGATGCTGGTTTTGAAATTATGCACTAATTATATTTGTGTGTGTTTGATTGCATTAAGTAAAACAAATACTATATTGTACGTGTAGTTTAATTCAAAATTATTATTCAACTAGGTAAGAATAAACCAAATATAAAAACATCAGGTACATTTGTTTATAAATTATAAGATATCATAATCCAGCAACACACATGACATTTCATTAATGAGTACTGAATTAACCTGATATATTTCTGTTGTGTTTTAGGGTGCTCAGATACCTATTCGGCTGCTTACAGAAACGAGTCAAGTCAAAATGGCCAAATGAGGCTTTCGTAAAGACTAGAGTTGTTAGGTACACGTCCATCCATTTTATTTGATGTTATGTCAGATACATGGTTAGCACACTCAGTTATCAAGGGAATAACCCTAGGGTCGCATAGCACGTTGGGGAAATTGTTGACATTTAAAAATGATAATAATGTTCTGTTGGAAGGCTATCCTGATATTACGTAAGCCTAGTATGTGAAAACTAGTATCATCATTTGCATCACTGTAAGAGTAAGTTAGTTTACAAGTACAGTAGTCCACTTCTTATAAAGCCCTCCTCATCAATAGCCACCCAGGTTACATGACCAAATTTTCATTGCATTAACGCAGGAATAGACCTACCAGCTAGTCTGCTAGTCCGTCCAGCAAAGGTAAGAAAGAGCCTACAAACTAGTCTAGTTGTCTAGTAAAGTTCAGTGTATCGTCCACCCCATCCTGCAATAGTCAGTGAAGCCTTTGTAGCCACAGTGACCCTAACTCATTCACAAACCTGGATTAACTGATTCCCAAATCATTAAAACATTGATAAAGTGAACAACTGGCTGCAGCAACGACAGCTTCATTTATTTACTAAATACTGATATATGATGACATTTTTCTTAGGCATGATCACTTGGTAGAAACTTGTTTGGGCATTATTTATCAGATTAGCAGTTCTGTGATGTGTATAATTTTCTGTACGTGACCAAGACCTATAGTTGATGAGTTGAAACATTGTACATTTCAAAAATTATGCTCCAAATTAAGTGAAATAATTGTTTTTAAGTAATGAACAATATTTTCCATACTGTTTTCTAATTTTAGCCATTTTAGTGCTACAGCCCTGACATGCCATGATTACTGAATATTGTATTCCCAGTGATTTTATATGAAAATCAACTGCATCACTTCAACTCAATATTTCAGCTGCAATAAAGCATTTTATCAATAGGAGCATCATACATATTCTGAAAGTTGCATATTCAACAAGTAATATAGTCAGAATATATTTTAATTTCCTAATCATAAACCTGACAAATACGTATTGACCGAATATACTACCACTGGCAGTTGCAGGCTGGCCTCCATCGGTAATGTTTATATACCGGGGGTAGTCTATTGGCTATATCCAACAAATTACATAACTAATATTATAAAAACAATCCGTCTAAGTAAGTTGTTACTTTGTAAATCATTATCAAAGACATAAGTAATGTCGTCTGCCATTACTGTGGTCAAAGGTTTTTGTAATAAGTTACACCAAAATGAACAAATCTCGAAAATATTCAACAGGGCATTAATCCATGCTAAGCCTTAAAGGCGATATAAACCTTTGCCTCCACACAGCAGATAATGGTGCGTAAAAACACACTGTGCACTCACTGAATTGGGCTTAATTGTACTGAAATTGTAAAGGGACATGGACGATGGATTTTATTTTCATAAATCAAAATGCATATTGAACTTAATGACATTTCTTTAATTCCAATTTCATAAAATATCTATTTGGGAAAAGTTTGGTCATGAATGAAGGCCTGCCTTTGAAGACAAAATGTGTCACCTCTAACAATAGCATCACACCAGGCCTAACATTGGAGTATGTATGCATCACACCAGGCCTAACATTGGAGTATGTATGCATCACACCAGGCCTAACATTGGAGTATGTATGCATCACACCAGGCCTAACATTGGAGTATGTATGCATCACACCAGGCCTAACATTGGAGTATGTATGCATCACACCAGGCCTAACATTCGAGTATGTATGCATCACACCAGGCCTAACATTGGAGTATGTATGCATCACAATTTGAGATAGGAGACAATGATAGTGATAGTGATGAGAACATGTCATGCCTAGTTTATGCAGGTGAAGATAACATTCAACCACATATGTATGAACCAGAGGATGATGAGAACATGTCATGCCTAGTTTATGCAGGTGAAGGTGACATTCAACCACATATGTATGAACCAGAGGATGATGAGAACATGTCATGCCTAGTTTATGCAGGTGAAGGTGACATTCAACCACATATGTATGAACCAGAGGATGATGATGAGCATGTTTCATTGGAAGTCAAGGGGACCTCCTAAATGAGCTAAATGGTCATACTTTGCCTGGATTTGCAGCTGTTGGCTGACTGCTGAGACCCTGCTCTGTGACTTGCATATGCACAGACCCTCCCCTCCTGTCCTGTTCCCATATCACCAGTGTCTAGTGTTGCACTGGACTTCAGGGCCTCTTGGCCCATTTTTAATCCTTTGGGCTAAAGGTCCAATGGTCTTATGGCATCATTCTGCATACACTGAATGCCATTACCTCTCATATCTCAGAAACTGCATGCATGTTTCGTAGGGTACTGTAACTATGCACAAGAAATTTAAATTTGATTAAGATATTTGTAAGCCTCCTGGAGTCCTAGGGCCTAAAAACTGGTACATTTTAAGTTTTCCAATTTTTTGGTAAAACATTTTCCATAGACGTACCTGAGGGTATGTTCGTTGTACACAAGACATTATTGTAGTTCACTAGTCTTAGGGTGTAATTGCATAACTAATTGCTCTTCCCTAGCAGTGGTAGGGGCTGTATCAATAACCTAGGAGGTCGATCCCGGTTAAACTGGACAGCTGCTGCCTGCATGTTTTAAGCAATACCTTCATTTAAACTACCAATTTTATATGCAAGTTTTGTTTATTTTATTATTTGTTTAACTATCTTTAAAAGGATGTCACTATGGTGTCTACTGGTATATTGTCACCTGTAAATGACAATTGACAAAGTTAGAAAATGAATAATCCAGAGAAATCATATATTTTATTGATATTGTCTGTTTTCAAAAAATTTGACTGTTTCTGGTCATCTCATATGAATAACCAGAGAAAATGCTAATTAGGTGTTTATGGTGGGGAGGCTAGGTAGTGAGTATGATTCATTAAAACACATTTATTTCATGATTACCAACTCACTATATAGTCCAAAGGATTTTGGGGCCACATGGGCCATTTTTATTATAATATGATGTCAGTGTTTATAACATTAAATACGCCTACCATATAGGGTTGTGCTAAATTGGCATTTGTACTTGTATTATTAATTAAATTATCTATGACATGTGAACTGTTATTTTCCTTTATGCTAAAACACATCTTATTATTGAATTAATCTGGGCAAAACACTATGTAGCCAGTATTGATATATTGTTAGAAATTTTGCAGTAAACATACAAAGAATGTGCCGACATAAACAATAATTTTAAAACAGGTCTTGACAGAAATATATGGATGTTGTTTACTTTCGATTAGGACAGTCAAACTTGTGGGTTTCATTAATAATTTTTCATTAATTACTCTCATCTCCTCAGTTAGAATGAATGTGATATTTCTGTTCCAGTGGGTTCCTCTTTCTCCGACTTCTTTGCCCCGCCATTCTCAACCCGAAACAGTTCAATTTAATCACAGGTGAGTACTAGAAAAAGAAAGTAAATTTACCCACTCTGCTAAATAGAAAAAGTAATCTGTGAAAATGTATTGTCAGAAGTTTCAAGTCTCTGTTGAGCACTGATAAAGTGGTGTACCGGTATGTTTTTCTCAGCCCAATCTAATATCACCTAAAAACACATGGTTGACACTGAAAAACTAGTTGAATTACCAGACAGTTTCACTGCAATATTTGTATTTAGCCATTTTATGTTGCCGTGGTCGAACATATACTCATTATTATTTCAGAGGCTCCATCACAGATGGCAGCACGTTCGCTCAAGCTTGTCGCAAACTGCCTTATTAAACTCGCCAACCTCACTGAGGCGAAGGTTTGTGTCAGTAATGCAAGATATGCTCATTTTTAGCTACTTTGAAATTACATTCAAAGACTCAGATCTGTTATTGTCTGGTTACAGTTTTTAGCCAGCTTTACATTTTGCCAATATGCACCACTTAGTTTGTTATTAATTTGTTTATTTATTATGATATGATGTGATGTTTACATTATCTACTCGGGTAGTTTTTAATAATGTTTTTTATATATCATGGTTGTTTTTCTTCCAGACTAGACACATTGTTTTTAGTTCTTCAGACTTGACATATTGTTTTTAGTCCGTTGGGCTGAAGGTCCAACTGACTTATGGCATCACTCTGCATGAGTTGTCTGCTATAAACTGCCATGGTGCAGAAACCGTTGAAGGTCTGTCTTTTATATTTTGCTTTGATATCTATGGGTACTGCTGCTATACACAATAACAGTGTAGATAATTGTGCACTCTTGTTTAATAAATATTACACTTGTCAAAATGTGTCCTTATTTGTGATATTGACTCCGTTTGGTTGCCTCGTTGTCCACCAGGAGGCGCACATGGAGGTAATCAATCCATTCATCAGGGACAACCAACAACGCATGGTGATGTTTCTCGATGAATTATCGGTACGTCTGAAAAATGTATCCGTCTGCATAGTATAAGTTATAGTAAATATCTATATGATAATCTTGATTTATTTAAAACAATTGGTGTGCCCACAACAGCAGCATTTTGAAATGGCTACTCAAATGAATGAGCCCATTGTGAATCAGGTTTAGATATCCCCGGGTTTGTATAGTTTAGTACACACTGCAAATAAACTTCGCTCGTGGATCCACATTGATGTTATAGCCAACTCACAATTAAAGTCACCCATGACAGTCCCAAATTATTTTAAATTCTGCTAATATCTTGCTATTCAGGTCACATTTCGCCAATTCAAAGGGTGTAGCTAGCAGTGAGATTGCACTACACTTGTTAAAATCATCAAACAAAATGTCTTTATTTATTTATTAGATTGATTAACTTGCAAATGCGTTGGTAACCATGAGCTAGAATACATAAAGCCAGTCCATTTGCAATTTTATTATATAATTTTGACTCTACTTGGTTATAAATGTTTTTCTAGTTGTGTATCTAGTGTTTCATTGCTAATGTGTCATTGCTGTGAGGTTGGGTGTCATTGCTTTTCATCCAGAATGTGCCTGATGTGCCCAACACACCCGACTGCCCATCAGCCGATATTGCCCGAAGTCTTGCAACAGTTCACCAGATCTGTGTGTCACACCTGAAAGAATTGCAGGAGATGAGGAGCTACACAAAGGTGAGCTATAGCAAGCTTATTTAATATAAGCAAATAAATTAATTTTGATTTATATATATGTATGTGTGTATGACCTCTGCAACAGATATGGTTGAGATTGCCTGTTTATTCAGTTTGACGAGTTGAACTTCTTAGTCACACCTGGCGATACACATCACCAAACTGATAAACATGGAGGCACAAACCTTTATCTGACAAGACAGAAGGTTGCCATAATATATATATATATATATATATATATATATATGTGCGCTAAATGCTGCATAGGGAGACCAGTGCATATATGACCGCCTACAGGAGACCGGCCGTATATTTTTATGTAACTGATTTTCCAATTATGTCTAATTGGAACATTGTCTGTAATACAAATACACACCACTTACTACAATATTGTTATGATATTGTAATAAATAACATATACAGTTGTATACATAAAAATCGGTCTCCTTAAAACCTATATGCTTTGATGCCGCGTACGGGAGACCGGTGTGTAATCGGAAGTTAGTTATAAGTTATACTTATTTGCTGTAGTATATATTTAACGCCGACCTGGTATATCCAAAACCCAATACAACGATAACAATAAATGTAAATATATATGCAGATACACAAATTGACAGCGCCGCATTTAACAAATGTACAACGTATGACTAGGAGATCCGTCAAATATTTGTTTTATTAATGTGTATATATTTATTAAAATTAATACATATCAAACAAGCATATAGTACACTGAGCACGGAACGCTAATCCCATAGGTTGTGCCTTATGCACATAAATATATACAAGTGTCTCCAATAAATGTGCTCAAACCCAATCAAAATATAAAATAAAGTTTATAATAATTGCATAAGTTAATTCCTTTATGTCTAAACTATCTCGTCTAACAAGGATAATCATTAAATAAAATGCATTAGTTATGCAATCACACATCAAAACTTTAAGGAGACCGGCTCCGGTCTCCTTAAAACAGCGGTCTCACGTACGCGGTGCTATATGCATAACTGGTCTCCCATATGCGGCGTTTAACCTTATATATAACTAAATATATAACTAAAACCAGTAATTCACAATTCATTAGAATTGTATAAATAAATGTATTTATTTATTTTAGGATATTACTGACTGGTGTGTGTCTAATCTACTGCCTAACATAGACGTAGTCTGGCTCCATCGTTTCACAAGGTGCAATAGACTTGGCCAAGCCCAAGTTGCTCGCCAAAATTAATGATAAAATAAATGTCTGACCCGTCCCTACAGCTCCCACCAGAGAGTCACCTTTTTTCCCTCTTGGCACCGCCATTGTTTAAGTCTAGCCTTCAAGTAGCTCCGTATTTTTTCAATTTCATGAGTGATATCGTATTTTGTTTAAACTAAGTTATGGTTTATCGGTTTTCTATTCATTTCTGCAATATAGTGAGCTATTTCAAGCCCACTTTTCAGTGGTAATTTTCTCTTATTGGCAGTTGTTCGACTTTGCATTTTCAATTTACCATAATTGTCATTTTCAACCACACACAACCACGCCACCAGAGAAAGTGCACTTGACTCATGTGCGATGGTGATAATTACGTGGAGAAGTGTCGCTCTTGTCACAGCCGACAACAAGTGCGACACTTGTTCACAGTGGACTGAGAAAGTTTGGGATGGAATAGTAGAATGTTCTAAACCGCGATTTAACAGAAAACGCTGCACTGTTTCCGAGTAGCAGACATCTGACAGCCTGTCGGCATCACTGCAGCCTATGCTGGGCAACTCATGCAGCCACAGGTGTGCTCGCTTGCAGACATCCAGCATGTCTAGCGGCAGTTTTCTTGGGTTTTCTCTGGTTCCATCCCCGTAGATAGTCCAAGACCGCAACCGTTGGAAGAAATTCTTACCAATCGTTGTAAGTAGCTTGCGTAATCAGCCATGCGCTCCTGGGGCCAGTCTCATCAAGTGTACTGACTTGGGAATGGGGAATCCACTTTTTAGATCTGTTTGCAATGAGATGGAATCACAAGCTTCCACTATTTGTTTCCCTCGTTCCAGAGCCATCAACCATGGGAGTAGATGCTCTGTCAATCAGCTGGAAGGCACTGTGGTCATATGCGTAACCATTGCCAGCTGTGTTGCCACGGGTGCTCGAGAAGGTTCAATGGGATCAGTGCAAAGTGATTCTCTTTGCCCCACACTGGCCCAAGGCAATCTGGTTCCCACTCCTCTTAGGGATGTTGGTGGAATCTCCGCTCCGGATACCCAACATTCCATGGTTACTATCCCAACCACGAGGTCTGATCCATTGTGATCCATCCAGTCTCCAGTTACACGCCTGGAGAGTATCCGGGATGCTCTCTGCAGCAGAGGCTTTTCAGTCGACGTTGCCTCCCGGGTCAGTAGACCCCAACGAGATTCTACTCTGGCACTCTACAAGTCCAAGTGGAGGGTCTTCTCTACTTGGTATAACTTACAACAGGTCAATCCACCCTCGGCTACGGAGACTGTTGTGTCGGATTTTCTCCTCCACCTTCACATGGAGAAACATTTGGCCATCTCGACCATCACAGGCTATCAGATGGCAATTGTCAGCACTGTTCGTGCCACTTCCGGTGTGGAAGTAGGACGAAATCCTGCACTGAAGTCGCTACTTCGAAATATTGAAATAGAACAGGGTCACCATCAATGCCATTTTCCAGAGTGGAATCTTGCCTTGGTTTTGTCAGCACTGACAAAACCACCGTTCGAACCACTGAACAAAGCTTCAGATCAACTGCTAACATGGATAACAGTTTTCCTCATCACGCTTGCTTCAGGCAAACATCAGGGTGAAATCCAGGCTTTCGAACATGCCTGACTACAAGGCTACAGGCTGGACACAGGTGACTCTCTGAATATCAGTCAAAGATGCAAGTGTTGGGCAAGGACCCAAACTGCGTGCCTTCGTACCGTCATTTGAGCAATGGCAAGGCTGAAGACTGACTCCTATGCCCAGTACATGTACCAAGATTCTACCTGGAAATGTCTGCCATGGAGAGAGAACAAACATCTCCTCTTTGTGTTGTTTAAGCCAGGGCATAAACAAGACATTGTACCATCCACAATATCTGGGTGGATCCGGAAAACGATTATGGAGTGTTACACAAAATCCCCTACTCCTTTCCTTGAGTCCCATAAGATTACGGCACACCAAGTACGATCCATGGCTGCATTGCTCGCATTCCACAGACAGGCTTCCATGGAGCAGATTCTATGAGCTGCTTCTTGGTGCTGTCATAACACCTACACCGACTTTTATCTCAAGGACCTATCTCTCTACTATTCCGATCTCATTCAACTAGGACCAGTAGTGGCTGCAGAATCAATTCTGCCAGCAGCAGGAGATCATTATCTATATCCCACCATCCATTCACCTTTGAAGAAACAGAGCCAGGCCAAGTCTATGTTAGGCAGTAAATTCTATATTTTTAGAAATAAAATATGTATTTACAATTAACATACTTACCTGACTCCATCACTTCACCATATCACCCTCAGGTAATCTCACTATAGCGGGGAAGGAGTGAGGGTGATATGGTGAAGTGATGGTCAGGTAAGTATGTTATTTGTAAATACACAGTACAATTCTTTAGCCAAATGGGAAGAGGAGGTGACTCTGTGATGAGACAAGGTGGTGGGAGCTGTAGGGATGGGTCAGATTTTGTTTTATTGTTCATTTTTGTGGCCAGGCAAGTATGTTACTTGTAAATGCATATCTTAATTCTAAAAATATAGATTTTGTAATTATGTTTATTTGTGTTTGCAGCCTTTCCTCAAGACACTAGTCGCTGTCACTGAAATGCTGACAAACCACAAGAAACACTATATCTCGAACCAATGACTAGAGGCAGTGTCTCCCGCGACATCACCTCACACGGCACTCACATCGATAGACTCGTCACATACGACTGTGTTCAACCATGATGTGTCACTATATTCATGTCATCAACGTCTGTATCAAACGTCACATCATCAACAGCTGTGTCGAATGTCACATCATCGGCAGCTGTGTCGAATATCACATCATAAACTACTGTGTCGAATATCACGTCATCAACAGCTGCGTTGAACTTTACGCCTCAACAGCTATGTTGGATTTCACATCATCAGTGTGGAACTTCATTTACATCATCAACAAATGTGTCAAATGCCATGTCACCAACATCAATGTCAAACTTGTCATTATCAATAACTATGTTGAGCTTCATATGATTGGTGATATTTCCGCATGTACTGCTATTGGAACAGTACCTGTAAGTTGGTCAAGGTATTGTTGATAGCCACCGCATCAGTCGTGTCTGGTTGGACAAGACATGAAAGAGGTAGACATGCATCAACAATGATCTCTGTGGAGCTGCTCAGCGTGAGTATACAAGATAAAGATAATGTGATTAAATGGCCGGCTTTTACAAGTGACTACCAACATCTCTAGCCTGTTGCTGTGTCAGTAGGACTGACAACATTGTTCATTGAAGTGAAACTTCCCAGTGACTACACTGCTTTCAAAAATATCCAGTTTTGATTAGATAAGGTCAGCACCTAACTTTGATTCTTGGAGCTTCTGTTTAGTCATTGAACTTGACCACCAGTTTTGAGTGCTAAAGCACATCTTTGAGCTGTGTTCGGTGGTGCATGACTTGCAGCTGTGACTACACAACCTTGACAATTGACACAATGCAGCATTCATTATAAAGCATGATATTTTTGGTTTAGCTGTTTGTACACACACAAACTGGTGGGAATAAGTTATACTGATCCAATATCACCATTCGTGGTGGACGTTGCTTGGTTTGGCCATTGCTAAACAGATTCATTCAGCTTAGGGATATCATGCATAGGTGACATACGATGTAGTCCCAGTGTAGTCAGTTTGTCGCCACAATGTTTGTTGGTTGCTACAACTCCGGATAATTCGTTGCTATGCAACCGAAAGAGACATCATTTGTAGTGCTTCTGCACTTGAGACAGTGTTTGAACAGATTTATATATGAATTTGTGAACAGATTACAGCATATATGTGTAAAGTTGTACATAGACCTGTCATTATCATTTCTACATTTTATCATCACAATCTGCTATTATGATGTGTATTGAGACGTTCCAGAAATAACGGAGCTCCTGAGTAAAGAACTGCACCACTGACAATGGAGAGAGAACCTACAGAACTAATAAACCACGTGGCACAGTAATGCAACTTGGGCCTTCTGTTACCACCCACCAGTATGCCATTACCTATTACGACACATTCATTCGTTATATCCAGCTCTTGTTAACACGTTGTAGATATGCCTTATATATTAATAACAGAGTTTAAAAGAATTCAAAGATGAACTGAAAAAAGAAACAGACAGTGCAAATAAAGAGTGCGATTACGTCACAGGTCTGAGTTGCTTATTTAGCGCCCCCTAGCGATCATGTAGTTTTCCCAGTGGGTGTTGACAATTTACGAGTAAACAGTTTATTTATATCCATTTTTGAAGCACTCTACATCTTGCCCTTTCACTTAATAGCATCTGTCAAATTGTTGTTACGGATGAATGAGAGAATGGATATAGAATGTTGCATAATCATTTGGTTCACATGTTAGTTAACTATTTTTTTTGGAATATTTTATTGCCTCTTCTGTTATGCCAATGTCTGCCAACCACACATTTGACTGGTTCTGTAACACCCATTAAATTCAGCTATTTTAATAATGCAAGAAAACTATTTACTTGAAATTTTGAAAGAAGATTAGGTTTTGAAAGGGGGTTGAAACAGTTGAACAACCATTGCCAAGACATAAAAACGTATGATTTCAAGCATGAGCACGGAGCCACTGTATATTTTTCAATATTGTTTTCAAACTTGGATATCTTTGACCACCATGAGCGGAAGCAGCATTTGGTTTGAATTTACTATCTACTCAATAGAGGTTTTCTATTTATTATGATTTACTTCCTCAATAGACATTTCTGGGTGAAAACAAGAATAATGGTGCCATGGCAAGCATTCTATAAATAAAAACATCATTTGTATACGAGTACAAACTTAAAATATAAAATTATGATGATTTATAACAAACAATTGCCTTTTATATGGCACACTGCGATATTCAAATTGGGAATTTCCTAACCAATTCCTGTGCGGTTACGTCTCAAATCACTACACCAAGAGATCCAATTTGCCAAAGCCCCACGATAAAAGCTAAAGTGACCGTACGTATGCGTAATGTTGTTTATTTTAAATTGGTAGGAAACATGAATTAGATAGGATCTACTATAACCATATGCAGCTTGAGCGTAATATGGTGGCGCCCAGTGGCCAATGGTATCCAGGTTTGAAAAATTATTACAAATATACCTTGGCTCCGTGCTCATCAAATCATGGTCACATATCCTATAAATGGCATGTTCTTATGTTTGGGCAATGGTTATTCAAGTGTTTCAGCCCCCCGTTAAGTACAGCATGTTGGTATGTTTCCAGTGACCAAGAGATACCCTGAATGTCTAGGCTAGAGGATGTTTAGCAGTTCATATTTACTTGTCAGCTGCTTTGCATCAGGAATGTTTATTTGAAGAAGATGTGTTAGCAGTAAACCTGAAAATGCAACAATAGCATGACCACACACACTGTTCTGTTTTGTTAGAGTAAAAGTGAAAAATGTCATGTTTTGTTTTAGTGGTGATTGCATGATTGTGTTATCTTTTCTTAAACAGTTATATACCATGCAGCAGTAACAGTAATAAATTATTTTATAGTGGAAGTAGTTTTCTTTTACTGGCAAGGCTATGATGTTCTAGTGGATGATGTAAACATGCCAAAATTGCAAATTGTAATATACCCTGGTACCCTTTTATATATATATATATATATATATATATATATATATATATATATATATAATAAAACAACACACACACACACACACACACACACACACACACACACACACACACACACACACACACACACATCGTAGTCCCAGTTGCGTATTGTAACTATAACATGTATTGTATTTGAAACTGCCATTTAGAAAACTGGCAGTGATGTCTTTTGACCAAACCGTTTTTCCAGTACCAGTCGTAGCTAATTAGTTGTGATGCAGGTATGGTACAGTTATCTTCTTTGTGACAAGCAAACCAAGTTCAAAATGTATATGTTGATTATTTTTACAGAGATTCTCAATTTCTCATATGCTGTCATGGTTGACTTTGTATCGTAGTACGCTGCTCTGTGTAGAATGTTGGTCAGCTGGACATATGACAAGATCGATAAAATGAAATAAAATTATGCGTAATATAATTGGCAGAATTCTTGCGTGCACTGGATAGCAAGCTTTGGTAGCATCCCTCTAATGAGCTATACATCCATTACTGCACATGCATTTGTTTTAGTGGGTTGGTACTAAGTGAAATTGTATGTAAAAAAATGCAATGGGATCATGAAGAGAGTTGTGAAAGAGTGCAGTGCAGTACTAGCAAGACCTGTTGGCTGCCTGTTTAAGTTGTTTCACACATAGGGTGTTACCAAGGCAGTACATACTTCATAAGAGGGATTCAAAGTCTGATCCATTCTTATACTGCAGGCGGGCGGTTGAGCAGGCAGGGAGTAGCTCCTTATTTAGACCCATGTACACATCATTCAATAAGTGAGTATGTAAAAGTTAAAATGTAGTAATTCCATGGAATATATGTTATCATTTGTGGGACAGGGAGACCTTCACTAAGGCTAGAAAAGCCGCTCTCTTCTGAGCCACCAGTGATAGTTCTAACAATTTTTTCTGTATAAAAACGACTACAACAAACGTCACAAGTAATTAAAAGAGAACAGTGAAATAGGGGTCAGTGACTGAAACGTCACTATCACAAGAGCCACTCATTTAATTAACCTCTACATACGAACGTGTAATATTTTTTCTTTGATTTGGTCCAATGGACCTATAGCATCACTTTAGGTCTGCCGTGCACCATCTGCCGTTCGCTCTCAGAAACAGACTGTCACTATAAAGAAAAACATTTAATTTGTTATTGAAGATTGAAAAAATAAACCAGTAGTATAGTAGGTAAATATGGTGATACGCTGGAGCAGAGGGGACGAAGGAGCTACTCCATAACTAGGTCAAGGGCAAAGGTCACGCAGCGCTACCTGGCGGATAGGTGGTGAACTACAAAATAGGTGGTCAAAATTTGTCTTATTTTTAAAAAGTAGGTCAACATGTTAAACAGTTACGTAGCGCCCCCTGGCGGATAGGCGGTGAACAAGAACCAATTTTTACCGTATTAGTTTACCGCCACTTACACTTTGACGTAATTTGTAGTTCACCACCTATTCGCCAGGTGGCGCTACGTGACCCTTGACCTAGTTATGGAGTCGCTCCTTCGTCCCGATAGGTGATGAACCAGTACGGTAAAAAATCGTATATTATTTTAAAATTCGATAAAATGTCAAGTTGTGACTCGTGCCCCCTGGCGGGCGCAGTGCGGAGCAAGATGATTCGATATAGGTCCTAGATAAACACCATTGCGCATACGCAATGTTATAATTTTCTATCTTCCCGTGAATATTGGATACTTTTTTCACGAGCACGTTCGGCACGTAGGCCACTTGAGTCGTGTTCCTTACGTAGGTTACCTACACATCGTTGCGCATGCACAATATTATCATTAATGTTGTAGTGACCCTAGCCAGACAAGTATGCTGGTATCACTACTGGTTGCTAAGCAACCAGGGGTCGGTTTCATAGAGCCTGCTTACGTGGTCGTAGTGGGCGATAACACGCCGAAAGCCTAAAACGTCGTACACGCCCACTCTCAACTTAATTATTGTTAACACTAACACCGGATATCCTTTACATTCATCGTCGCTTGTCATTTACTATACGAATGGTAAAGGCGGCAGCTAAAGTGAAAAAGGGTGTCTACAGACACGCAAATACAGTGATTCCCCACCGCGACCTAATTCGGTCAATTCTACGTCGATTTGTTTACGCCAATGCTAAATTGGTTCCATGAAACTGGCTGTAAGCTACACTGAATAATCGCTGTTAGCTGCGACCAGTAGACCGCATAATTGCATGCGGTAATGCATGATAGCATACACGTGTAGGCAACCGTGCAGGCAGCAGGCACGTGTATGCAAGCAGTAATGCATGTTTTATGTATCATACGCATGCGTGAATCACTATACATGTTTATAGTGTAACTAATTAACTAAGTAAATAGGTAACTAATTAATTAAGTACCTAGGTAACTAAGTAACTTAGTAACTAGGTAAATAAGTAACTAGGTTACTAAGTTACCTACTTACCTAATTACTCAGTTACTTAGTAACCTAGTTACTTATTTACCTAATTACTAAGTTATTTAGTTACTTAGTTACCTAGTTACTTGGTTACTTAGTTAATTAGGTAACTAGGTAATTATGTATTTATGGGAAATGGGTGTACTTAGTTCAAGTATCCTCTGTTTAGGATATCATGATGACTGATCAGTCAGTTTAATCCTTTCCGATATAGGGTAAAAAGAGGGGGTTTATATGAGTTGCCTAAAAGTGAATAACATATATATATTGGAAGACTACGCATATATACCGGAAGCACAGGAGTGCATGCAGCCGTTACACCCCCATGTCAATATACATTAAACACATATCACTTATGCAAGATCGACGATAGCAGTTGATGTTTTCCTTGTGTCTGTTAAAAAAAAGATTAATACGTAGTTTTGTTTATTTTTCTGTTTTATATTTTTGTAGATGGTGTACATTTAAATGCGAGAGGGACCCTATTGTACTTGA
Source organism: Ridgeia piscesae (assembly GCA_025642075.2). Classification (NCBI taxonomy): domain Eukaryota; kingdom Metazoa; phylum Annelida; class Polychaeta; order Sabellida; family Siboglinidae; genus Ridgeia; species Ridgeia piscesae. Next base: position 336,985 of record JAODUO010000421.1, read on the forward strand.
AAAACATGAGATATGCAGTGAGAAAATATGGTCTGAAATGAAAAAATTAACTTAAGTAGGGCATTGCGAAACTGTGGTGCAGCTGTAAAATAACAATAATAGTTCATTAATGTATGCCTAAACCTATGTCATAGCACCGTAGCACAAGGGACAGACACCTATGAAACCGTCCGGACCAGCACCGCTGCGGCCCGACGAACCCCACGTGTAATCTAAACTCCATAATAACTAAACAATTGTACACCTGCAAAGAATCATAATTCATTAAGTTATGTCTAGAATAATAACTATCATAATGCAGTTGCACAAGGGACAGACACGCGCGAAGCCGCACGGACCAGCGCTGCTGCAGCCCGACGAACCACGCACGCAATCTAATCCTACAACTACATCACTGTGTCGGGCCAGGAGGCGACTTCGCCTTTCCGGATACAAATTTTTTAAGGCACTGCTTGCAAAGCTATCTGCAATGCTATCTGCGTTGCGATTGGTTGCTGGAAGTAAACACGCGCCACGTGCATTTGGCAGTGCGACTTGGTAGGCAGGAGCGTCGTCGGATCAAGGAATACACAAGAGAGGGAGAGGGCGACTAGACGGAAGAGGGCGACTAGACGGCAGAGATCGACTATACGGGAGAGGGCTGCTAGACTGGAAAGGGCGATTAGACGGGCATGGGCGTCTAGACGGGAGAAGGATACTATACGAGATTCGGCGACAAGAAGGGAGAGGGCGACTAGACGAGAGAGGGCGGCTAGATGGGAGAGGGCGACTAGACGAGAGTCGGCGACAAGAAGGGAGAGGGCGACTAGACTGGAGAGGGCGGCTATCAGGGAGAGGGCGACTAGAAGGGAGAGGGCGACTAGACGGGATAGATCGACTACACGGGAGAGGGCGGCTAGATGGGACAGGGCGATTAGATGGGAGTGGGTAGCTGGACGGGAGAAAGCGGTTAGTGAAGAGAGAGCGACTAAACTGGATAGTGCGACTAGATGGGAGAGGGCGACAAGACGGGAGACAGTGACTAGACGGGAGAGGGCGGCTAGACAGGAGAGGGAGACTAGACGGGATACGGCGACAAGAAGGGAGAGGCAGACTAGACGGGAGAGGGCGACTAGACGGGAGACGGTGATTAGACGGGGGTGTGCGGCTAGACGGGAGACAGCGACTAGACGGGAGAGGGCGACTTGACGGGATACGGCGACAAGAAGGGAGAGGGCGACTAGAAGGGAGATGGCGACTAGACGGGATACGGCGACAAGAAGGGATAGGGCGACTAGACGGAGAAGGCGACTACACGGGAAAGGGCGACTAGACGGGAGAGGGCGACTTGACGGGATACGGCGACAAGAAGGGAGAGGGCGACTAGACGGGATACGGCGACAAGAAGGGAGAGGGCGACTAGACGGGAGACTGAATTCAGACAGAGCGACTAGACGGGAGAAGGCGGCTAGACGGGAGAAGGAGGGTTGACTGGAGAGTGCACAGAGAGAGAGGCCGACTAGAAGGGAGGGGGCGACTAGACGGGATAGGGCGACTAAACGGGATAGGGCGAATAGACAGGTGAGTGCGTCTAGACGGGAGAGGGCAGCTAAACTAAAGAGGACGGGTGAGGACGGCTACCGAGGGCGGATAAAGAGGGTGACTAGAAGGCAGAGGGCGACTAGACGGTAGTGGGCGCCTAGAAGCGAGTGGGGTGCTAGACGGGAGAGGGCGGGAGAGGGAGGTTACTGGGGAGAGGGCGACTAGACGGGCGAGGGCGGCTAGACGGTAGAAGACGGCTAGACCGGAGATGGCGACTAGACGGGACAGAGTGGCGACAGGGGAGAGGGCGACCACACGGGAGAAGGCGGCTGCAAATGAGAGATAGGCGGGAGAGGATGGCTAGACGGGAGAGGACGGCTAGAGCGGAGAGGGCCACTAGACGTGAGACGGCGGGTAGACGGGAGAAGGTAAAGGCGATTAGACAGGAGAGGGCAACTAGAATGGAGAAGGCGGCTAGAGGGGAGAGGGCGACTAGACGGGAGATGGGGACTAGACGGGAGATGGCGGGTAGGCTGGAGAGTGCGTACAGATAGGGCGACTAGACGGGAGGGGCCGGCTAGACGGGAGAGGGCAGTTAGACGGGAGTAGGCGGCTAGACGGGAGAAGGCGGGTTGACGGGAGAGTGGGGAGAGAGGACGACTAGACGGCAGAGGGCGACTAGACGGTACAAGGCGGGAGAGCGCGGTCAAATGGGAAAGGGCGGCGAGACGGGAGAGGGCGGCTAGTCGGCAGAGAGCGACAACACGGGAGAGGACGACTAGACGGTAGGGGGCGACTTGACGGTAGAGTGAATTCAGACAGAGCGACTAGACGGGAGAAGGCGGCTAGACGGGAGAGGGCAGTTACAGGGGAGAGGACGACTAGACGGGCGAGGGCGGCTAGACGGGAGAGGACGGCTAGACGGGAGAGGGGTAACTAGCCGGGAGAAGGCGACTAGAGGGGAGAGAGCTACTAGACTAGACGGGAGAAGGCGGGTACACGGCAGAGTGCGTAGAGAGACGGCGACTAGACGGGAGACGGCGACACGACGTGATAGGGCGACTAGACGGGACAAGGCGGCTAGACGTGAGAGGGAGAGGGCGGCTACACGGGAGATGGGGACTAGACGGGAGATGGCGGGTAGACTGGAGAGTGCGTACAGATAGGGCGACTAGACGGGAGGGGCCGGCTAGACGGGAGAGGGCAGTTAGACGGGAGTAGGCGGCTAGACGGGAGAAGGCGGGTTGACGGGAGAGTGCGTAGAGAGAGGACGACTAGACGGCAGAGGGCGACTAGACGGTACAGGGCGGGAGAGGGCGGTCAGATGGGAAAGGGCGGCTAGACGGGAGAGGGCGGCTAGTCGGCAGAGAGCGACAACACGGGAGAGGACGACTAGACGGTAGGGGGCGGCTTGACGGTAGAGTGAATTCAGACAGAGCGACTAGACGGGAGAAGGCGGCTAGACGGGAGAAGGAGGGTTGACGGGAGAGTGCACAGAGAGAGAGAGGCCGACTAGACGGGAGGGGGAGGCAAGACGTGAGAGGGCGACTAGACGGGATAGGGCGACTAAACGGGAGAGGGCGAATAGACAGGTGAGTGCGTCTAGACGGAAGAGGGCATCTAAACTAAAGAGGACGGGTGAGGACGGCTACCGAGGGCGGATAAAGAGGGTGACTAGAAGGCAGGGGGCGACTAGACGGTAGTGGGCGTCTAGAAGCGAGTGGGGTGCTAGACGGGAGAGGGCGGGAGAGGGAGGTTACTGGGGAGAGGGCGACTAGACGGGCGAGGGCGGCTAGACGGTAGAAGACGGCTAGACCGGAGATGGCGACTAGACGGGACAGGGTGGCGACAGGGGAGAGGGCGACCACACGGGAGAAGGCGGCTGCAAATGAGAGATAGGCGGGAGAGGACGGCTAGACGGGAGAGGACGGCTAGAGCGGAGAGGGCCACTAGACGGTAGGCGGGTAGACGGGAGAAGGTGAAGGGCGATTAGACAGGAGAGGGCAACTAGAATGGAGAAGGCGGCTAGAGCGGAGAGGGCGACTAGACGTGAGAGGGCAACTAGACGGGAGAGGGCGAGTAGAAGGGAGAGGGCGGCTAGACGGGAGAGAGCGACTAGACGGGAGATGGTTAGTAGACGGGAGAGGGCGGCTAGACATGAGAGGACGGTAAAAGGGGAGAGGTGCGACTAGACGGGAAAGGGCGACCAGATGGGAGAGGGCGGTTAGAGGGGAGAGGGCGACTAGACGAGAGAGGGCGGTTAGAGAAGGCGGTTAGACGGGAGAGAACGACTAGACGGGAGAGGACGACTAGACGGGAGACGGTGGCTGCAAAGGAGAGGGCGTCAAGACGGGAGAGGGCGGCTAGAGGGGAGACGTCGACTAGACAGGAAAGGGCGACTGGACGGGAGAGGACGGCTAGACTGGAGAGGGCGACCAGACGGGAGTGGGCGGCTAGAGAGAGCGGCTAGACGGGAGAGAGCGACCAGACGGGAGACGGCGGCTAGTGAGGGCGACTAGACGAGAGAGGGCGGGTAGCTAGAGAGGGCGGCTAGACGGTAGATGGCGACTTGACGGGAGAGGACAACTTGACGGGAGTGGACGACTAGACGGGAGAGGACGAGTAGACGGGAGAGGACGGTTGCAAAGGAGAGGGCGACTAGACGGGAGAGGACGAGTAGACGGGAGAGGACGGTTGCAAAGGAGAGGGCGACTAGACGGGAGAGGACGGCTAGACGGGAGAGTTCGGATGGACGGGAGAGGGTGACTAGACGGGAGAGGGCGGCGGCAAAGGAGACAGCGACTACACAGGTGTGGGCGGTTTCAGGGGAGAGGGTGACTAGACAGGCGAGGTAAGGTAGACGGGAGAGAACGGCTAGACGGGAGAGGGGGCAACTAGACGGGAGAGGGCGACTAGAGGGGAGAGAGCTACTAGACTAGACGGGAGAAGGCGGGTAGAAGGCAGAGTGCGTAGAGAGAGGGCAACTAGACGGGCGACGGAGATTAGACGTGATAGAGCGACTAGACGGGAGAGGGCGGCTAGACGTGACAGGGCGACTAGAAGAGGGCGGCTACACGGGAGATGGCGACTAGACGGGAGAGGGCGACAGACGGGAGACGGTGATTAGACGGGGGTGTGCGGCTAGACGGGAGACAGCGACTAGACGGGAGAGGGCGACTTGACGGGATACGGCGACAAGAAGGGAGAGGGCGACTAGAAGGGAGATGGCGACTAGACGGGATACGGCGACAAGAAGGGATAGGGCGACTAGACGGTGAAGGCGACTACACGGGAAAGGGCGGCTAGACGGGAGAGGGCGACTTGACGGGATACGGCGACAAGAAGGGAGAGGGCGACTAGACGGGATACGGCGACAAGAAGGGAGAGGGCGACTAGACGGGGGATGGACAGACAGAGCGACTAGACGGGAGAAGGCGCTAGACGGGAGAAGGAGGGTTGACTGGAGAGTGCACAGAGGAGAGGCGACTAGACGGGAGGGGGGACTAGACGGGATAGGGCGACTAAACCGGATAGGGCGAATAGACAGGTGAGTGCGTCTAGACGGGAGAGGGCAGCTAAACTAAAGAGGACGGGTGAGGACGGCTACCGAGGGCGGATAAAGAGGGTGACTAGAAGGCAGAGGGCGACTAGACGGTAGTGGGCGCCTAGAAGCGAGTGGGGTGCTAGACGGGAGAGGGCGGGGGGAGGGAGGTTACTGGGGAGAGGGCGACTAGACGGGCGAGGGCGGCTGACGGTAGAAGACGGGTAGCCGGGGATGGCGACTAGACGGGACAGAGTGGCGAAGGGGGAGGGCGACCACAC
>JAODUO010000422.1:0-32500 GCA_025642075.2 Ridgeia piscesae
TTGAAGCAACTGACCTTGCTTTTTTAGCTCAGTGCAGTGGCGTAGCCAGAGGGGGGTCAGGGGGCCATGCCACCAATCCCGGAAGAAAATTAGGATGGTGAGGAACAGAGGACCAATAACTGACTGTCTGGCTCATAGAGTCACAAAGTATAGTGAGTTTCAGGAAGCCTGTGTAAGATTTTCTTTCCCAGTCTTACACTTTTGCAAAAAGAATTGTCTTCATTCAAATAGGATTAAGTTAGGAATGTTCTGCTTCTGTCGCTGGCTGCAGCATACGAGTTGACAGAGCAACGCACATGTCATTATTCTCAATGTGCATGATGGATAATAGCAATTAAGGACTCAAAATAATAGTTTCCCATTTACTAGACTAGGGTAAAATTGTATTTTGTTGTTATTATTTTCGTGGGCTGACCATTCTCTGAGTTGACCATAATTTCATTTTCCATTGTCTTTTTTCTTTCTGTCACTTTCACTTTACTCTTACTAAGTTCTCTGTCAGCAGTCTCCAATTCCTTCTATCTATCAATTTTTCCATTCTTATCCCACTCTTTCTAGGTCACTTTTAATACAATCCCCCATCGCAATTTTCGGTCTTTCTCACCTCTATTTCCCCTCCACTTTCTGGGCATCTGCTCTCTTTGCCACTTTTTCTTCTCCCATTTTGCCGCTGTCATCTACGTATTTCACGTGATCACAGGTTGTTCTTAGGTCATTTATATGATGCACAAAACTAACGGGGTTGAACATTTTTCCTTGTGGCACGCCTGCGTTAATAATAGAGTACTTCGACTTTACTGCAGATTATCGCTGTTTGCGTTGAGTGATATTAGCCGTATTGTAAAAACCCACCTTTTGATATTTTAGGATATATACAATACAGCGTTAAAGTTAAGAACCAGAGTAGAAGCTAGTCCAGAGTTATTATTTAAGAGAGGTAAAACCAGAGCAATGCCAACACGGACAAAGACTCGGATTAATTCTAAAGGTGGACATGCAACGATGTTTACCACCCCCGAGGAGTTCAATAGAAACCCATCCCGGACCACACCGACGGCGCTGCTCTTAATGGCCAGCTCACCGGACGCTACTCATTTATTTGGCATTGACCAAACTCCTAGCTTCGACACTACTGATTTATTGTGCATTGACAAAATCCTAGCTGAGACAGACTGGTCAAAGGCGTCTACTCTACAAATCTAAGTTGAATTTCTATAGATATAGCAGGTGTTTCTGGAATACGTGTTCGTTTTAAACTAGCGCCCTTGGCTAAACCTTCGACCGGATTTAGTCAATTACACATGCGCGCAGATGCATACTGGTTAAATTATGTGTTGAGTATAAAGAGACAGAGCGTCGCTTTAATCAGGGAGTCCGCGGCTGGCGAAGAAGCTCGCGGTCTACCAGTGTTTAGTTTGGCTTTTAAATTATAACTTGAATATGAGACTGAACCTCATATTACACCAGACTTTCAAAATTGCAGGCACCTTTTTAAAACTTTAAAATGTAGAAGTACTGGAATGGACTCTCACCAGACACTCAGTTACTTCGATGTTACTATGTAAATAATCCTTCCCCCAGGCTGCTGTTAACGATCGCACACACGGGAGGAGCAAGTATGGTGGCGTAGTCACGTAGAGTACAGTTTCGTGTTTCGTCCGGGCCGGCAGCTTTGTTTGCTTCAATCCGTGATAGGAGGTTGACTACTTCAGAGCGGCTGATGATGTAGGAATCTTGGACGGAGGTATTTGCTCCTAGCAGAAGGAAGGTATCGTCTGGTGACAACGGGGTGAAATCGGTCGTCATGGATTGCACGTTCTCGGCGAGAATGTATAACTTTCCTGCGCAATGCAAGTTAGCAAGTCCCTGTAGATTGTTGCAGTAGCGATATCTTTGATGTTATTCCACAAGTGTTTCGGGTGATCTTTATCAAGAGCCTGTTTAGTACCTCCGTTGCAACGACTTTTTTTCAAGGTTGACTGCATGTTTCTACGTTGATTGTATAATTTTTGATCTCCACCAAGAAGTGCTCTTTGACGGCGACAAATTAGACGGTGAAAATTACCATCTACCCAAGGTCTAGCCGTCACTTGAGCAACGTCTGATTTGGCGTTTAGGAAAATGCAAGTCAAGTAATGTTCTTATAGTTGCATTGAAGAAATCCAGTTGCTCATCGCAGGATGGGAGACGGAAAGGTGTTTCCCATCAGGTGGTTCGACGCGCGGCCGCAAAATGGGCCCGTGGTTTGTGGCTGCCAGATCGTTTGCTGGACACCATCGGTGCTATATACGTCGATGATGTGGATGGGACGCAGACAACCGTCTTGTGATCTGAGAGATCGCTTGGTGCACTAATGACAGGGGCGTTGATAGAAGTTATGTATGTTGGTGTAGATGTTATCCAATGTTGCATTGCATCTTGTTGGTAGGTCAACAACTTCTTTCAGGTTGTGATTTCGTTTCAGGTGTGAATCTTTCATCTTATTAAAGTCTCCTGCTATGACGATGCCTGTATATGGGTAGCCTCGGTTACCCAGGCTCCGTGAGGTGGCAGCACTTGTAACCCCTCAACTCTGCCTGGGGAAGCTTAATGCTCTGCATTTGCTAACCGCCAGGGCGGCCTTACTCTAGATTAGGGTAGAGCCGCTGATTGGCTCTCAGGCCAACTATGAAATAAAATTAAAATAACAATATCCTTTTACAAAATAATAATATCCTATGAAAAGTATTCAACATTGAATTTATATGAACACAAAATAAGTAAAAATTCAAATTTAGTAGTTTATCAAATCAGAATTACGACAGGATTAACCAGTATCCGTCAGGTGGCTGCATTGTTTAGCCCCACACGGGTAACTTACAAATTAAATAAGGATACCTTTTTATCAAATAATGCTCTATTGTAAAAACTATTCAAAATTAAACTTATATTAACAAAACAACAAAAATTGCAGTTGTTTATAAAAAATAGAAATTACGGCAGGATTAACCAGTGTCCGTGAGGTGGCAGCATTGTATAGATCACGCAGATAAATATTATTCAAAAGCCGCCAGAATCACCAGACTGACTTCTCTGGGTAGTTCCGCAGCCGACCGACAGTCGGTTAAGCGAGACTAGTATATGGGTGATGTCGGCGTATGTAGTCTAGCGACTGGTCGATGTGATTTAGTATTGCCCAATCGTCTGACCCCAGAAGGTTGGCTTAGTTCGGGCCAGTGTTCAGTTGAAATCGAGTCTCGAACGTAGCAGGCGATACCTCTGTGTTGGCGGCCGTCTTGTCTCTCCCTCCGGTAAATGTTGAACCCCGACAGCGAGATGGGGGGTATCTAGTATACTGCTGGTACACCATATTTCTTTTATTGTAATGACATTCACACCGTATTGGGTTGGTTTATATAAATTTTATTTCGTCGAGTTTGCTAGCCAGCAAAGACGTATCAGATTTCTAACATCAGCGCTAGTTCCATACCTATTAAGTTCATTGTTTTATGATGTGTGAGTGGTCGATGCCCGATCATAGTGGACATTTCGGGAATTGTACAACTACCGTTACTCACGATATGATTTAATAAGATTTAACAAGATTGCCACCTAGAGATTCAACTCTAGATGGCAGATGGACTAGGAAGCCATTTTGCTTATCGAGAGACCAACCTATCTATCTAAGTACACCCCGCCCGTCTTAGGTATATGTCGATTTTATTTTTAAATATATTAACACTACTAGCACCTACACATTCAGCTGATAATCTGTTCCATTCGTTTACTGTTTTTTGTGAAAATGAAATTTTTTAATATCTGGTCTACAATGCGTCTTTGCTAATGTAACTCCATGTCCTCTAGTCCTTCTCTCTTCCTTGACTGTGAAAAAAATATTTCTGTCAATATTTTCATACCCATTTAATATTTTAAACACCTCAATCTGATCTCCTCTCAATCTTTCTTGTTTCTAGTGTTGTTAAACCATATGGTCACAGCTGTTCGTCATTGGTGCCGGTGCGGTCGTCGCCCGTGATGCTAGCTTAGAGTGGCAATTGTTTTGATACACCTTGCTCCGCCTGATGTCCCGCGTCTGGTGGAAGGTCGGTGCAAGTTTAGTGACCGTATAGCTGCTGTCCACGGTTGGCTGGGCAGTTGACGCCAGTGTCTTAGACCGAGAAGAAACGTCCTCGACAACGACATGCTTCGTCTGTCACTCCAGAGAGTGTTCGCGTAGGTCCAAACCCGGTTACACCAGGCTTTGTTAACTGCAGGCTTTGTCAATCACGCCTCAAGTGTAGAAGTCAAATCCAGAACGACGGGCGGACGTCAACATGAAAATGAAGGAAGCGTGCAACGAAGTCGACGTCAAATTCGTCGACAACGACGCAAATTTCACATTCCGGAACGTGGCTGATGACGACGCAGCATTCCAGAGAGACGGGCTGCATCTATCTGAGAGCGGAGTTGGCAGATTGCTGTTGAATCTGTCTCTCCCAGAACAGACACCGAAACATAACAAACGCCAACATCAACAACAACATCGACACGTATCAAACGTAATGAACCACGACCGATTGCCGCACGCAAGAGTAGCAACACATAATGTTTCAATTGTATGTGTTAGTAAGACATGGTTTAAAGACTATATGGGTTCAAGTAGCCTTACTATGCAAAGGTTTTGCTTGGAGAGGAAAGATAGGGGTCATGGACGAGCCGGTGGTGTAGCCTGCTACATTAGAAATGATTATGCCAAAGAAAACGCCTCGCAAATTCTCATGTATACTGGTAGCATGTTTATATTATACTCCAAAGACGGAGTATTTGAAAATACGTGATCATTTAATCACCAATATTGACACTGTAACGCGAAAACATCCAGAATGTGGTGTGATCATTATTGCGATTTCAACCAGTTGCAGGATAACTTTATGAAAACCCACTGTAGATTTGTCCAAGTAGAAAATGACCAATGTAATACCGTTGCCAAAAACAAGCCCCTCTGTGTCGATTGAAAAAGACATTAGACTAATTTCACTAACCCAATAGCTGTCAAGGTGTTTGAATCAATAATAATGAAATGGGTGGATGAAACAATTGAAGATGAAATTGATGCTAAGCAATTTGGAGGAATTAGCGGAACGTCCACAGACGTTCTTGTCGAACTGGTTCATATGTGGTATAAGGCGACAGATAAATTGAATTCTTATGTCAGAGTTGTAATGCTAGACTTTAGCAAAACGTTTGATCTTATTAATCATCATTTGTTACTAGATAAGCTACATTCGTATGGGTTGCCCGCACATATTTTAAGATGGATGGCAACATTTCTATTAGACAGAGCTCAACGAGTAAAAATAGGAAATGAATATTCCCATTCTGGTCATCCCAATGGGGGAGTACCGCAAGGGACATTGTCTGGTCCTAAATGTTTCCTTGTTTACATAAATGATTTAAGAACGACTGTTCTATTATATAAGTATGTAGATGACAGTACGTTATTTGAAATATGCAACAGAAATGATGTATCTGTTATACAAGAGTCGGTTGATATTGCGGTTAGATGGACAGAACAGAATGACATGAAAATTAATTCGGAAAAATCAAAAGAAATAATCATCAGTTTTGCACAAGATGGCAATTTCAGAAGCACTATCCCGAATATAAAGATTGATGGGAGGGATATAGCACAAGTTTGCCATGCCAAACTATTAGGTGTGACCATTTCTCAGGATCTGACATGGAACAAAAACGTAGATAATATTGTGAAAAAGGCTAGTAAACGGTTGTACATGTTATATCAGTTAAAGCGTGCATGGATCACACAGAAAGATCTAGTCAGTGTATATGTTAGTGTGGTGAGACCAGTTCTAGAATATGCATGTCCTGTATGGCACACTAATTTGCCCCAATATTTGTCTGACAATATTGAAGTTATACAAAAAAGGGCATTCCTGGATTGGGTTACTTAGACGTGTTAACCTGGATACGTTGAATGTAAGCATTTATCAAAAATATGTTGATAAAATTAAGTCAGCACACACAGATTAAATTATCTGCTGCCTGACAAAAGACATACCGAATATAATATTAGACAAAAAATGTGTACCCGTTACCAGTTACTAGAACGAATAGATTCCGTAACTCCTTTATACCGTGTGCTTTATACAAGTAAAAAGGCTATTAATACGGTATGATTTGCGGTATCAAATGTATTTATATTGTATTTGTATGATGTTTTGATGAGTTAATTGTAACCTATTGTAATGTCAATCCAACTCAGTTGAGTTGCTAATAAAACTTGTGTTATTATATAAAAGTTAATAAAATATAAATATCCACAGCGAAATACAAGTCGCGAATTTCCCACATGTAATCCGTGGATATTCAAAATCCACTGTTTAGATAAATAAATACTTATATATTCAAAACAATTTAATTTTGACCACTTTAAACGTCGGATTCGGGAGCCGCCGTCAGCAGCGCGTCAACGGGAAGTGGCAAGTCTCATTTACCAAGTGCAGTACTTAAGTAGATGTATCTAATTTGTTACCTACCAGCACTGCTTGAAATTAACTTTCCTGTATGGCCACACTCGCACATTGCCATGTGAAGATTAACAATGTATTCCACAAAGTCATGTTTCATGAATTTAGTATTCTAAGCTTCTTTCCAATGCAAATCTCACCTTAAAATGTCGCATTACTCGCCATATCCAAGCATATTATAGCGGAGTTTCTCAACCAGATGTACCTAAAGACCCCTGGTCGTAGGCTGTGGTCACCACAACTCACTACCACTCACACACCAGAGAGTGTCTCTATTGTTCTAGTTGTGTAATACATTCTTATATTTTATTATGATATACGTGAAGGTCTTACATTACAGCACGGGACGACCTGCAGAATATGACAGCGTACAATCCTGTTGTATAGACATTGACAGACGTTTCGCGACACTTCGGCGACCCTCATGGGGTGCGACCTACCGTTTGAGAAACGCTACCGTTTGAGAACCGCTGCGTTTTGCTGTATATAGGATTCTTTGTAGCTGGGATATTTCTCGCACTCATAACGTATCCCTTTTTTTTCCTGTTCATTACGTCTCCCTCATTCCTCCTCAGCTAGGGTGCCCATTAATCCTTGGGACACGAGGAATTTTTTATTTTGTGATTATGTATTTATCTTACTTTTCGGGAAGTTTCTACATGTTTAATGTCTGGAAGGTTTAGGAATACCTTTCGTGTATAAGTTGGTTTGATTTATTATGTTAAGGATAAGCTGTTTTCATTAATGTTCCTAGTAAGATATATGTGTCAGTATCGCCGCTGTGATATCGACATTGGCTTTGCAATAGCCTTTATGATTATGTAAATGTGTGTGCACTTTATCAATAGTCATTTTACTTGATGTTGTTTGGGTGTAGATATATACGAACGGCTACGTGACGTTCGAAATGCCGTTTGATAGTCGTCACCCGGACCCACTCTCTAAGAATTTGCTGGGCGTCACCAAACAAGACAAAGCAAAGAAGTTAGGATTCGCCATGCTGGCCCCGTTTTGGACGGACAACGATGCTCGTACAGGGAACGTCTTCTACCACATCTACGATCTGACGAAACCAGGATCAACAGCTGCCGACAAGGCACGAGTGAAGGTGTGTGAGCGTGCGTTTGAATCCTTTTGGTTTTTCTTTATATAAAGTATATTTGCTGGCAGTTGCATTTTTCAAAGGGTTATGTTATGAGTTCACTAATCATTTACATTGGCTTACAGTTGGTTTATTATATGTTTATTTAGGAAAACAATGATTTCACTCTACTAAAGGTGAATAATATTTTCCAAGGTATAATTAGTATTTAGATTGAGTTAATACTATTGTTGATGTTGCATTAAGAACGCTTCTCTGTTCGTAGCATGCCATCTACCATGCCGGTGACAATGTCCTAGCGAACGGCGGTGTGTCTGAGACTGATGTCACGTGGGTAATGGTGATCACGTGGAGTCGCATGAAACCTCGCACAAGCTCATCTCTGAATGATCATGTGAGTGGGACATTGAATGGGACATTCATGAAGAAATAGCCATTGACGGCATATTGTAGAAGAAGTGCCGGTCATCAAATAATAATAGTAAACAGTAATATGTTATGTGTGCGGAAGCGGAGCCCCACATAGACCGCTCAGTACTCATTCTCATTAATGTCTGTCTAACATAGTTATTTCAAGTCTACAAACCGTTATACTAAATTCAGATGCGATTAATGCTTAATACATCTGGTGATATGGTCTTTGTGGTATTTCCTTATTATGCGTTCTTTGTCATGTAACCGATGAATTTACATATGTTCTTCTGTAACTTGTTGAACTGATAATGTCCTCTCCGTTTAAGACTACTATATACATTCTATACATATACTCATACGTAGGACTCCTTCGTCACGTGTCATATACAGGTAATTCTTTGGACGACAATCTTGTCAAGCTATGTTATTGCCTCTCATGTTTGCATCTCTTCAGGGTCGCCTTCGTTACTAAATGCAGATCCACCGCAAGTTCAATCGAACACATTCCATCTCTCCTCGCAAGATTCATTAAAAGACATTTGTTGAAGAATGTTTATTCATTCTTGCAGTACCTTCTCTAATTAATTTTGTACACATATATATGCCGTCAATGTAGAGTAGATTGTCAGCGTACAGTGTATTTTTCAGATATAACTGTTAAGAAACATTTCCACTGTTCTGATTGATCAACACGTCGAAAAATAAATCAACACACTTCCAGCGTTTACGTTTGCTACCTTCTGTACCAAAGTGTGTTCATGTCACCTTCTGCTCTCATCACACGCGTTCGTTCCTTGTGCATTGCGTCCACCATTTTAACTCTTGCATCCAAAACCCACCCACCGTTACACATACTTGTCCACTTCGCATTGAGTTCATCAAATTCAATGTCTAAGCCCATAAAGTAGTTGTATCCTGTCTATATAAGCTCCTCTTCTTGACGACGTTTCTTATCGCAATCTGTGTCTTTCCTCTTCGTAAATCGCAGCTCTTGTTATCTTGCTACAGTCTTATATACATTATTATTATATTTTATCAAATAGCAAACACATTAACGAAGTTAATATAGTATTGCTTCAGTGTCTCCCCATCCACAATGCGTCGTATAGGATTTCAAGCGATTAGAAATGCGCCACAGCAGTAGCAGACACAGTCTACTTCACTTCTGGTATCCGCAATAGCGTGTTCATCATTAACATGTGTTCCACTCGATAAGTAGCGCCACAGCATAGATTTGTTTTGTCAGAATACATGGCGATGATCAACCAACACACCATCCCATGACAGGTTTATTGGACTGATGCTCCCACCTCTAAAACTATGATTCGTATATTCTCTCTTCAGCCGAACACGTTCCAGTTGGTCATTGCCTACGATCCTTCGAGGTACAAGACGTACGTAACGTATGTTTACTTGGAGATGGGCTGGGACACCGAATACACTATTCGACGATGTATGATTGGATATTTGGCGCAAAAATACACGGAGGAGAAAACACTACAGTTAGCACCGTCCATGAAGACAACGGGTTTCACATTACACACACGGCTCGGCAACACAGGTAAACTGGACAGCGCAGCCACTTCATTGATATGTACGTGTGTGTATGTATGTATGTATGTATGTATGTATGTGTATGTATGTATGTATGTATGTATGTATGTATGTATGTATGTATGTATATATATATATATATATATATATATATATATATATATATATATTATAGATTTGCCCATTCTGCTCAGCGTAATCGTCCTCCGATAGGCGGAGATTCTCAACTTTCCCAACTATCCCCATTTTGCATGTATCCAACAACAACGATTAATTTGAAATTTGATTGGTACTATTGGTTATCTAACACTTCTAGATCCACAGTTGTTTACCAATACCATCTTAGTGGCGGCTATGTTGAATGTCATGCCCATTTTGGATATCATACCACTGATTTTTAAACGCACATTATGAAGTATTAAAGAATCCAAATCAAAAGAAAAACTCAGTTTATCTAAAATAAATAGGGCTTAGAGGGCAGATCCAAGCAGTTATCCGTTAATAGACACTATATTTATACTTGTTCAATAATCCTCCGTGTTTTTGCTTTGGAGGACTTGGGGTGCTCATTATAAAACAGATATAGTTGGGGGACACAATTCAAAGGTAAAGTGTCTGTGGCATTCGACCGCCTCGCCGTTGTTGACGTCAATAGGAATAGTATCAATGCTGACTTTCATACATATATAGCTATGATTATTATAATGCATATATCCACCTATATAATGCTGTTGTTACCATGAGGTCATCTGGTAATAACATCTGCCCTTTCTCACACTTTATAACGGTTGTTAAGTGTTTATAGTGTTGCACCATTCAAGCTACGACCACATATAGCCACAGTTAACTGACTCTCTAATAGGATACATAAATGAGAAATTTTAATATTACAATAATATTTATGTAGATGCAAGGAAATAACGTATCTTTGTTTGTTATTTGTGAGTGCGCGCGCGTGAGTGTGTGTGTATCTTTGTGTGTTTCTATGTGTTTGCGTATGTGTATATGTGCGTGCAAGAGTGTTTATGCATGCACATACATGGGTATGTGTGTGTGCATACATGCGTTTTTGTGTATGAAGATGCATGTATGTGTGTAATCCATACTAGTTATAACCGCCGTCTTGTCTTTGTCACAGGTGAAACTGGCAAATACGTGTTCCGTTTATCGCCAGACAGCACTTTGGTGAATTACGATCAGAAATGCTACGACTGGTATGCTGGCGAGATGAAACGGAAATGGCTCGTTCAGTTTTACTGGTCTTGGACACTGGTCTGTCCGTGCGACCGGCGCCTTGCGGTGATGGACAACCGCTGGAGGGAGTATTCGAAACAACTAAACGAAGAAAAAAGTTCAGACACAGATTGTTTCTACGAGAAAATGCCTTTGGCACAGTCCACGCAGGTAGCGCACGCCCCAATAACACTACACACACACACACACACACACACACACACACACACACACACACACACACACACACACACACACACACACACACACACACACACACACACACACACACACACACACAACACACACACACACACACACACACACACACAACACACACACACACACACACACACACACACACACACACAACACACACACACACACAACACACACCTCAACCACAATCATCGCAACGCCTTGATATAAGCACCGTGTGTGTGAGTGAGTGAGTGAGTGAGTGAGTGAGTGAGGGAGTGAGTGAGTGAGTGAGTGAGTGAGTGAGTGAGTGAGTGAGTGAGTGAGTGAGTGAGTGAGTGAGTGAGTGAGTGAGTGAGTGAGTGTGTGAGTGTGTGTGTGGCTGCGTGTGTCTGTGCGCGTATGTATATATGGGTGCGTGTCGGTATGTGTTGTTTATGTATGTTTGGTTCTGTGTGTGTTGTGTGAATGTGTTGTGTGTGTTATATGTTTGTGCGTGCGTGCGTGCGTGTGTGGGTGCGTGCGTGCGTGTGTGTGTGAGTGTGTTCAATATGTCTTGTTGTGACAGGAGTGTTGCTATTCGTCGTCCGGGTCCCTCGTCAACACGGAGGACGGTCGTGGAGGTCACACGTCCTTCTACAAACATCATTATTGGGATCTACACATGAAGTACGATGTTCTGCCGAAACGGTGGTGCTGCAAACTGACCGACAACTGCCATTACTTCTACCGGGTCCGTCCTATGGATCACTGCGACGGCTACTTGCCTTTGGCCGTAGGTAAGTGACAAATATAGCTAATAATAATAGTAGACTTCTTTTGCGCCAATATCCTCGAAGATCAAGCTCAGTGTCGTGACAAAACCAAGGGATTAAGCTCGTAATCGTAAGTCGATGCGTGACTCGTCAATAGATGGATGAAAATGCTAGGAAGCTAAGGACGATAGGCAGCGAAAAAAATTGGTTTTTAGACGTTGGCGGAATGAAACTATGTTATCTTCTGATTTAACACTGGCAGGAAGCGCAGTTGGTGCGTCAACCGAGATAGCTCGGTTCCCAGCTTTCGTTTTCACCCGAGGAATGTAAACAGGGTTACTACTGGTTGAGCGTAGCTGTCTGGAATTTCTTGCTGGAGTTAGCATCGAATTTAGATATGCTGGTTGTGTAGATGAGAATACTTCAGGCTATTGTACAAATCTTGAAAATAATAATGCGTTAGTGCACAGGGGTCCAGATATATGTGCAAGTTAGTCAGAGGTTTACAGGATTATACAGCATAATTGATTAAATAACTTGCGTGAGGTTGAATGCATTGTCAACGCTAACGTAAACATTTTACCGGCAATAAAACATAAACACAACCCGTAGCATCTTGATAATAATGCCCACTAACTAACGAATGAGATAGGCTTCTAAATATTCTCTAGTTATAGGTCAATCTGGTTTGGGCAACGACGTGTCTTTATCGCCCATTGTAATGATCTGTTCTACTCTACAGAATTACTCCTGTTATGATTTATGTGACACCGTACAACGTATAGCGTAGAACTAGATCTAAGTGAACCTATGGCATAAATGTTGAACTATTGGGCTAAATGTTTATTCTTTTGTTGTGTAACATAGGTTGGTTCTACGGAGACCCACACATCCGCACGCTGGACGGCTTCCAGTACACCTTCAATGGCCTGGGCGAGTACACTCTCATAGAGACGACACACGGCAACTTCACACTGCAGGGCCGCACGGCGAAGGCTCGCGACGCCAACGGAACAGAGACGGACGCGACCGTGTTCAGTGCGTTTGTGGCCAAAGACGTCAACTCGGACAAGGTGCACATTGAGATGACAAAGAAACGAGACGGTGAGAAAAAATAAAATGATGTCATAGCTAAATTCTGGTGAGGCTATAATATGTTCATGTTTAATATAATATATATATATATATATATATATATATATATATATATATATATATATATATATATATAATTTTAATCTTTTTTCGGCATTATAAATCAATGTAATCAATATTTTAAAATACAGTATTATCCGTAATAATACTGTTGACATAATCGTCGTATAAAATCTGGCATCTATTCAATCCATTTCTAATATCTATCACTTCTGATAAAACTTTCACGTTAACCATGGTTGCGTACACACACACACACACACACACACACACACACATATATATATATATATATATATATATACATATATACATATATATATATATATAACCGACGAACGGATGGATACACAATTTAAGCGATTGATATAAGCCTACGATATTGAGGTTATCGTTGATATTTCTTAGCTGTGTTAACATAAAATACGAAAATTGCATATGCAATCAAGAACACAGGCTATGATATTTTTAGAAACAAAACTTACGAAAACACAATCATTAATTGATACAACGAAGTTAGAGGCACATTTCTAGTTGTAATTAGCAGGTCACTATTGACCAATACTTTATATTTAAACGCAAGTTGACGCAAGGATATACTAAGATAAGTGTATCCAAGTGGTAACAAAGTCTCCTTTGTACACTTAGGTAATTTTTACAGATGTTCTGTCTCACATATAAATAAATTACGGTAACACTTGGCACAGACTGCTGAACACATGCATTTGATAAGAATGTTTTCGTAGACATAATAATCGAAATCAATAGAGTTGAAATTACTTATTACGGGTGTTTAGGTCTGGCAGTGTTTGTTGAAAACGAGGACGTCACAGAGTGGCTGACTTCAGCCAACTTGACTGATTTCAAAGACTATGAAGGAGTCAGTCTGACAAAAACAAACACCACTCAAGTGGAAGTGACGTACACATCAGGTACGACGTCTTCCCAATGTCGAATGTGTTTTATATATTGTGATTAATCACACACCCAGTAAGACACCACTCACCCACTTACTCATTCACTCATGCATTCACTCACTCGCTCATGCATTCACTCAGTCATTCACTCAAACATTAACCCACTCACCCATCGCTGGAGTCCACACGTCCATATGTGGCTAAATTCGTGAGCACCCTGCTTGCCAATGCATTCTAGCTATTTATATGTATATTCGACTGTAGTACAGTCACACGAACCCAACTATTTGAAGCCATCGACCTTTACGAAAGTAAACCCTAACCAGGTAGTTCTAACAAATACATATTTCGGAATGCCATGTCGTATTGGTTACTGATATGCATTCCCAAGCGAGAGCAACCAAAGAACGAATGTTTCCTTTCCGCTGCCAGCTTCTGCATGCATATGAATGCTTCCCTCTCTCGCTCGGCTGGTCTCTTTGGTCTCCCGCGGTTAAAGGCTTGCCACCAGGAGTCCAGCCATGGCTGCTCTCGGAATGGATGTCAATGGTATTCTGCAATCCTGTCCGATCAATCTCCACCTGCAGTATTTAATCGAGAGAGAGCGAGAGAGAGAGAGAGAGAGAGAGAGAGAGAGAGAGAAGAGAGAGAGAGAGGAGAAGGAAGAAGAGAGAGAGAGAGAGAGAGAGAGAGAGAGAGAGCGGTTGGCCTGTTCTTTCATTACATTATTATTATTACATTCATTACCTAGTCGATCCCAAGGCAGAAGTGGAAGGGGATAATATGCATCCTTGTTTAACTCCTGTCTTTATTTCAAAAACATTCTGTCACGTATTGGCCTAAAATGACCTTGGATCTAAGGTGACCATGTATCAATGTGATTACGTTCCCTGTATTAGGAAGGATTCCAATGCAATTCACACTACTGAAACCTTTGCTAGTGGCGGATGGCAGAGCGATCCTTTTCTGTTTATTGCACAGACTGATGTATCCTTTCTGTGGTAATTTGACGACCAGTCCCGTCTTATATTCGCCCGGTAGTTCGTCTGCCTGCTATACACTTTCAAAGATCTTTGTTACGGTTGTAACTATGATTTATCCTCCATCCATCAACATATTTCCACTCACACCGCCAGAGCTGTGTGCTTTCAAATCCGGTGTTGATTTCTT
Source organism: Ridgeia piscesae (assembly GCA_025642075.2). NCBI lineage: Eukaryota > Metazoa > Annelida > Polychaeta > Sabellida > Siboglinidae > Ridgeia > Ridgeia piscesae. The sequence continues at coordinate 15,026 of JAODUO010000422.1, forward strand.
TCCTCACTTCTTCAGCAGAATGTGAATCTGTGTTAATCTGCAGATCTTCGTCACTTACTGGCTTTTTTGTTTGATGCTTATTTGGTGAGGATGGTATCGAGGTGCATTCCATCTCTCGGTTGTTTGTTCTCTATGCCAGTGATTGCATTTCCATTACCATCGTTCACTGAAATCTCGCTATTGCTGTAGCCGCCGGCGAATGTCTTAGTTATTGTAATGTACCGTGTGCCGGCTGCGAAACTGTTTGGTCTGAATAAAGTGTGGTATATCCTGTGGACAGGGTTCTCTTTCACGTGCCTATGCAACATGCCTAACTCACGCATAACAGTTCCATGTTTTGTAATTATCATCACCCGCAGAACTTGCTGAAACTTTCCTGCTTGGCACAGTGATCTCACTTGTTATGATCCCACTCGTATCTTGAATTTCGGCTTGAGGAGCGCCACTCTCGGGGTGTCAGTGATTGACATATTACACGATCTCAGCTTCCTCAGTGGTTTCATTCCTTGTACCATTTACGTTTTGTTTTATGTATTGATATATATATGTGTGTGTGTGTGTGTGTGTGTGTGTGTGTGGTGCGTGCGTGCGTGCGTGCGTGCGTGCGTGCGTGCGTGCGTGCGTGCGTGCGTGCGTGCGTGCGTGCGTGTGTACCATTAACAAAGCCTTTAACCTGGTGATGTCGCTACCGTGATTCACATATACCCGTGTTCACCGTTTGTCGTCGCTGCAGGATTTTCATTGGCAATCGGCATAAATGCAGAACAACTGGACATCACCGTTGGAGCACCCAACACTTTCAAGGGCAACACGAAAGGCCTGATGGGAGTGTTCAACGACGACCCAACTGACGACCTCCTGCCGCCAGGGGAGAATGCCGTGGCGCTGTCAAACAGCTCGTCGGAGAAGACGATATTCAAAGAGTTTGGTGAACGATGTACGACATAAAATAGTTGTTAATGTGTGAGCATGCGCGCGTGTCACAGTGTGTGTGCGTGAGTGTGCGTGTGTGCGTGCGCGCGTGTGTGTGTGCATCCTTGCGTGCGTGTGTGGTTATATACGTTGTTGTGTGCTTGAACCATATATTTATTAACTGTTTTGTAGCAACCGTAATTTAATTGTTGGTACGGCATAATTCATTTCGTATTAAGTATAATTTATCAATCATCTTCTTAGTATGTTGTTTGGATTGGTTCTGCATTACAACACAGAAGCACAAACAGTAGACATGAACCTGATGTTGTTAGCCATATGTTACACAGATCCAGTCGCATGTTTTAGCATAGCAGCTGATCACTTTCAAAGCGCATGAGGACACCCATTTCTTCAGTATTTAGTTACATAAACTTCCGTTATTGCGGTTTGTGTGGTCAGGGAGGATTGAGGAGCTCGACTCACTGTTCCACTATGCGCCCGGCGAGAATTACTCGACCTACGCTAAGAGCGAGTTCACGCCCCGCTTCCTGGAAGACGTTCTGGCGAACATGACGTCATCGCAGCGGGAGATGGCGCAAAACACATGCGGCGATAACAAGGAATGTCTTTTCGACTTCGCCATTACAGGTTTAACCATTTTTTTCATTGTTATGTCATTACAAACAGTCGCTGTATACGTGAGCATGTTTTCATTTCTTTATATCCGGAAATCCGTCAACTGAAGAGCAAACTTTAAATCTGATCTCGCTCCCGCTAAATTAACTAAATTTTAACTCATTTTCAGGAAAAGAAGATGTTGCTGAGGCAACTCTGATGACAAATTCTAAGAATCAAGAGAATGCTGAAATCATGTGTAAGTGATGGCGTCTAGTGACAGTATGTGGCTACATTTATTACATGTTATTCGGAAAGCAACGGCAGAACAGTTGGCATATATGTTATTCTGTCAAATAGAACAGTTACTAATGTTGGTAAATTACCTTGATTTAGTACTGCAAATGTAAAATGTGTTTTGAAGAGGCTGCTTAATAAGATTAACTATTAGTTTGTTTAATATGGTTAATCCCCAGTCTGCCTTAGACAACTTATTTATGAGAAACTATAAACTGGAAAATAACTTATGTTTGCCTCTACGCAATCACTGCTCTATGAATGTGAATCGGTGATATTCATATAAAGAAAAGGTATTCATAGTGATTTAATTATATGTTTGCTTTGTATTCATAGTGATTTAATTAGATGTTTGCTTTCCTACCTAAGATAATTGTATGGTGGACGTATTTCCTCCAGACGGCGTGGCTACCAAAAAATAACATAAACTCGAGCGAACGATTTGAAATACACACGTAAATATAACGGATATGCTACTTTAGTAACTCAAACACAAAATGTTGTAAACACCGATATTTGTTAATTAATAAATGCCAAGTTGAATTCATAGATTGCGCAGTTATTAGAACATTAATGTAGACCTTCGTATCTGATGGGTGAATTCAATTCAACCCAATATTCAAGTGTTAATGTGTCTACCACCCATTTCAAATGTTTATGTTTGTTTACTCGTTCGCTGCTTCAGCCAACGGGAGCCCGAATATCACGGTCGATGTCGTGTTCAACGTGACAGCAGGAAAGGTCAACACACTGACGTTGACAACGGTCGACCCTGATGGTGACACTGTCAACGTCACACTGACGTCGACTCTCCCACATGGCGCCACATTCGAGAATAACGTCTACACGTGGACACCGACCAACATGGAGCCTGCAAACATATCGTACGTCGACTTGATAGAGTGACACGTTCGAGAAGACGTTCTTTTTGATCTGGACATTCGGGACAATTCGTTCAAAAAATAGCCGTCCTTGGCGTCCACGCGCTCATTCATCTTAAAAAATATGACCTCCTTATGAACACGAAACAGCTTCTAGTCGTATGGTTCTACTCTACTGTTGCCAATAACCGATGACGATGTCACTTTATTCCTACAAACTGTGTTACCAGTAGATATATATTGTTCTTTTTAGCGAAGTACCTTTTCTGATTACAGGTTCTTGGCTTCCGATGGCAAGGGCGGTGTCGCGGCCGCCGATGTCTCCGTCAACCTGTGCAACTGTTCCGGCCACGGAGAGTGTCTCTTTGACCTGCTCGCCGACGGCTACGAGCTGAAGCAGATATTCAGGATCGTCCAGTGCAACTGCTCCATCGGATGGGAAGGTAAAACATATGATATCGATAATAAATGTATTCAAAATACAATAATGGACACAGCAGACTGCTTCAGTATTCAGCGCTTGTATACATATATTATATGTATATATATATATATATATATATATATATATATATATATATATATATATATATATATATATATATATATAATATATATATATATTACACTGAATAATATATATATATATATATACATATACATAAATATAAAACCAACATATATTTACAGTGTATATATATATTGATTTCAATGTAAATATATATATATATATATATGTATATATATATGTTTTCAGTGTAATATAATATATATATATATATATATATATATATACATATACATATACATATATATATATATATGCCTTTATTCATATGCGAAATAAATTATATATATTTATGTGTATGTGTTGTACATATTATTAATTAACTTGTTGTAATTGTATCATTATATGTACTTTGACTGCTTTGCAACTTTGCTCACAGTTGCTGGCATTTGTGAACGTATGTTACGTAATTGCATCGACAAGATATCGAGTCGTATTGCATGCAGGTGACCACTGCGAGTCAGACTTCGACGGCTGCCAGGACAACCCGTGCACCGAGGGAACCAACTGCACCGATCTCTCCCCGTCAGAACACATCGTCAGCGGCAAGACATTCAACTGCAGCGAGTGTCCCCCAGGCACAGAAGATAATGAAGGGATATGTCTACGTAAGCATCCAAGCATATTAGCTAAAGTTAAAGATTTGTTAATCAATGCGTCATAATAATAAAATACTAGCAAAGTTATAGTGTGCGCATGCATGTGCAATTGGCCGTAATGTGTTGCACTGACAGCGTTACTAGGTACACATTTATTTCTGGTCATCGCCGTATATCATTCCTTCTATGTTAAAATAGTACAAGACAAACGTTATGAACAATTTGCCACCGCAGTCGTACATATTCGGTTGAATCGTTTATAAATCAGATCGCATGTATTTCACACAGCCATCAACGAGTGCGATCCCGCTAATCCACGTCACGACTGTGAACACATTTGCGCTGATCGAATCGACGGGTACAGATGTGTGTGCAGGGATGGATACAGACTCATGGACAACAAGAGAAACTGCACAGGTAAATTAATATGTTTTCCATTTACGTGTAGTAACATTAGTAACTTGCGAAATAAAATAGTGTGTGTGCGTGTGCGTGCGCGTAAGTGCGTGAGTGTTTGCATAACGTAGCTTTATATATGTTTGTATGTGAGCGTGTTTGTAAGTGTGTGCGCGCCCCATGATGGAACACGCCTGGAGTGGCAGTGTCTTATATGTTCCTCGCTTTTAGCATGGTTTTATGCAGTTGTTTTACCTATAGACCTGATGTTTGACCGTGGTGTTTGCCATCCATTTTCCATGTTGTGACAGAGATGTTGCTATGAAATGGGCCAATGATTAATATGTAAATTAATGATGACAAGCACTGATTCGTCCTTTGGCTGGTCTAGACATTGACGAATGCGAGGAGCACACATCTGGGTGTGAGCAGGAATGCAAGAACTCAGTCGGCAGCTTCCAGTGTTCGTGCTACAAAGGCTACACTCAACGCATGGACGGCAAGTCGTGTGTTATTGGTAGGTCACTTTTGAATTTGAAGTACATTGCCTGATGTAAAAAGGGCTGTATTTCGGCCAACTGCAATTTAAAGTCAGATGCGCTGCTTGCTAGTGTGTGGTTGTAACACATTCCACACACACACACACACACACACACACACACACACACACACACACACACACACACACACACTTCACTTATTTAGTTCAGTGTTACAGACCAAGCAATATTTTCCATTTTAGGTGGCAGTCTAGAACAGGAATGCAGTAAGTTGAACTGCTCGTACGGCTGCAGGATGAACGGATCAAACTACGAGTGTTTTTGTCAGTCCGGTTACGATCTCACTGCCGACGGAAAGACATGTCAAGGTAATCTGAAAGTTTATTTGATGCGAACGTTGTTTGTCGATATCGGGGCCTATTTCATTGCCGTTGTTAAAATGTCGTAAACTCGATTTTGCAATCAAGTTTGATCCTTAATGGAAATGTTGAATAGCCAAAACTATCAACGCCATGACGGTACAGCAGAACATTGTCACTGGTGTGTCATAGAAATAGTGTCCTTGGTAATGTGGCAATGTATGTTTGTGTTTTGAAAATGCTCATTCTAATTTACCAACGGATTTTTGTAATGACAGATTTTCCTTAACAGCCTTTTATCTTAGTGAAACGGTACCCAGGTGTCCAATCGTATTCCGAGATTTATGTTTACTCTGACTTACTAGTTATCTAGTTGTTGCTGTAATCATAGTTAGTATTTACCAGAAGCACAACTGAAGAGTACATGTAATACGGAATCATATGATACGGCCAATTTGTTAACTTCACATTTGTCACTGTCCCTGTTCTGTGGACAGACATTGACGAATGTTCTGAGGAGAACGGAGGCTGCGTACACATCTGCTCGAACTTTGTCGGTGGCTTCAACTGCAGCTGCAACGACGGCTTCCGGCTGATGAATGACAAGAAAGGCTGCAAACGTAAGCTATTTATTGTTAATTATAAATAGCTATGATACAGCATATTCTATGATACAATTTGAATTCATTGTTTCTATGACTAAGATATCGCGTGGTCGATTTTCCCTCTCCGTGCTGCAAGTAGAATAATTATAATAATATAGGTCACTAGCAAAATATACTGACAACATTCTCTTGCGTTTACATTTAAACGCTACAAATGCATTAGTACAGTTCACCATTTCTCCTCCCCACACTTCGATGCAATAAGTTATATATAAAGAGGCGTGGCACAATGTCACAATGTATGATCTACTCAGCATTTTCTAGCTTTACATTATAATTATAACACGTTAATTGGGTATTTTACAAGTAAGTACTTTATGTACCTATTTTTCGTCAAGCAATAATTAACTATTTCTAACTATAACTGAAACGCATATGACCTTATTCAAGAGTAGATAAAAAGGGATTCAACCACATCAATCTATTTACTAATAGACTACAAATTACTGATGTAGAAAACACGCCGTTTCTGGGAACAGACCAGGACAAATTATAATATTTTACAGTTCCCAGAAACGGCGTGTTTTCTACATAAGTAATTTGTAGTCTATTAGTAAATAGTTTGATGTGGTTGAATCCCTTTTTATCTACTTCTTGAATAAGGTCATATGGTTTCAGTTATAGTTAGAAATAGTTTATTATTGCTTAACCAAAAATAGGTAAGTATTTTCTAGTCGTTGATTTACATCAGTTTCCAGGTCACCTAGACTGTTACCATTTGTAAATATATTTGTGTTTGCGAATATAATATTGATGTTAGGAATGCAGCAGTAATGTATAATACTCATATTATAATGACTTCCCTAAAGCGTGAATACTGTTCCCAAATATAAAAGACATGTATGGTTGCAGCCTGTCCTAGCGGTACGTGGGGCAAGGACTGTCAACGCGACTGCAGCTGTCTCGACATTAACACGGAGTGCAACGAAACGACCGGATGTGCGGAGTGTCCCGAGGGTTACACGGGCGGCGACTGTCACGACGACATCGACGAGTGTGTCACCAGTGACCCGTGTGACAAACACGCCAACTGTAGCAACACAATCGGCACCTTCAAATGTATCTGTGACGCCGGATTCACGCAGTTCAACGCCACGGTTTGCCAAGGTATACACATGGCAGTTAAGTTCTTACATAGCGCGGTATCCATTTCGTAGCAGTGATCAGAGCGCCCTTCACTTCACTCTTGGTGGCTTGTGTTATCTGGTTGTCCCGTTAGTTACAATGGAGTTGATGCAACTTAACTATATCGGTTTGGCGAGTCAGTTACAGCCCGATGTGTCATTGAGAGTTGCATATTGATTCTATCAATGATAGGAACGTATAATTACGGTGAGACGTTGAATAGACGACATAGGCGTGTACAGGGAGATAGACAGATATGCAAACAGCATGCTAAGGCCTTCACCCAATCACGGGACAGTACGGCTGCACAGTATTGAAGATGAATTACAAAACGTGCACAGTAATGTATGACTCGTTTTATGTACTGACAGCCGGATGTAGCACCAAATGTTGTAACCAGGAATAATACAAAATGTGTTATGGGTATAGTACGCGCGTGCCTTACTAGGCCAACGTCATCCTGAATACGGAAGTCCTTGATAGCAGCTCGCTACTCATTCTCGCATGTATCATTCGTGCATTGGCAAGCGTGTTGTTCACTGTCATACGGAAGTACCCTTTCACAGATAATTATGTATCGTAAGCGTCAGTAATGTATTGGTTAACATTCACCACAGCTTATTCTACATTGCTGTTAAAGTTGCAGTGATTTAATTTCTTGTTTTTAATATCAGTCTTGTGATTACTAAGACATGTATTACTACAATTATTATATACAATAGATAAGGACGAATGTGAAAGTGACCCATGCGCCAACGCCGGAACTTGTGAGAACCGAGAAAACGCCTTCTCTTGTATCTGCCCGGCGGGATATAACGGAACTAACTGCGAGACAGGTGCGTGCATTTTTGCTACAATTACTGTCAACCATAATAATTACCCAGATGGCATGCAAGCAAGTTATTAACCTATTCAGACTTTAGCATATTCAGCGATGTTTGTCAACATATTCATAAAATAGTTTATTGCTACACTTAGAACTGCTAGAGCAACATCCATATTTATAATGTCACGTGACTGAATAATAACTGAGAATATGTGCATAATTAGTCTGACATGCCAACATAAATTACAGTTTCGATCATTATTGAAATATGGTTACTTAATTAGGCGTGTACTATATTGAGACGGGACAAATGACTCTGAAGAAGAACTACATAGTTTAGACAAGTACAAATTTGAGATAGATTACAATTGTAATCGTTATTGTATTTGTACTCGATTGTAATCGATTCCACTCACGTCTGTTATCGTAATTGTAATATAGTTTTTTCTGAGGTAGTCTATTCATACCACCGTATGTACGTATGTATGTAAGTAACTAAGTAAGTAAGTATGTATGTATGTATGTATGCAATACAATAAAAACTGTATTTATCCCTGTAAGGGCAATTATATGTATGTATGTTTAGTATATATATATATTATATATATATATATATATATATATATATATATACCAAAAAGTTTTTTAAGATCTGACCAGTGGCCATCTTGTATTTATGTAAATTACCAGAGTTGCTCATAGTTGCCGCTTGGACAGTCAAGCCGAATTTGACCTGATGAGTCCAAATAATCCAAAACGTTCATAGGATAGAACACTTATAGGTCCACTATTGAACACATGTGACTGTCAAATGGACAGGTTCTTACATTATGACTGTGTGTGTGTGTGTGTGTGTGTGTGTGTGTGTGTGTGTGTGTGTGTGTGTGTGTGTGTGTGTGTGTGTGTGTGTGTGTGTGTGTGTGTGTGTGTGTGTGTGTGTGTGTGTGTGTGTGTGTGTGTGTGTGTGTGTGTGTGTGTGTGTGTGTGTGTGTGTGTGTGTGTGTGTGTGTGTGTGTGTGTGTGTGTGTGTGTGTGTGTGTGTGTGTGTGTGTGTGTGTGTGTGTGTGTGTGTGTGTGTGTGTGTGTGTGTGTGTGTGTGTGTGTGTGTGTGTGTGTGTGTGTGTGTGTGTGTGTGTGTGTGTGTGTGTGTGTGTGTGTGTGTACATGGTTAATCTTACGATATTAACTTAGCACATCTTGCATGCTGTAATCAGTATATAACAGTTAAAGACTGAAGACTAATTCAGAACAAGTAATCGGACTTGTCCGAAGGCCGTGTAACCGTAATCGTTGTCATGATTGCAAACGACCCCCAATTCTCGACATTTGATGGTTTTGCCATACGGCCTTCGGACAAGTGGTTAAAATAAAACTATGAAATCCATGGTGTTTCCTGTCACGCTAATAAATCGAAGACGTATTTCCTAATAAGACATGTCAGTAGCTAATCATTCCTGTTGAATAACATTATCCGACTTCAGAGCGGTGGTACTCCTAGTGGTTGGGTGGTAAATGCGCCTGATGGTGTATATGCGCCGTGGTAATATGATGGTACTCGCATTATAATTACATGATAGACATTACTTTTCTTCAGATTATTTACCTTTTCGTCCGACCTCCGTCTAGTCTCGCTTAACCGACTCAGTCGGCTGCGGAACTACGCCGAGAAGACAGTCTGGTTACTTAGTCGGCTTTTGTTTGTTTATCCGCGTCATCTATACAATGCTGCCATCTCACGAACACTGGTTAATCCTGCCGTAATTTATATTTTTATAAACAATTGCAAATTTGTATTTCTGTTTATTTTGTGTTAATATAAGTTTAATTTTGAATAGTTTTTATAATAGAGCATTATTTGATAAAAAGGTTTAATGTGTATGTTATTCGTGTGGGCTAAAGAATGCTTCCACATCACGGATACTGGTTAATCCTGCTGTAATTCGTATTTTATATGCAACTGTAAATTTGAATTTTTACTTATTTTTGTGTTAATATAAGTTCAATGTTGATTACTTTTCATACGATATCATTATCTTGTAAAAGTATATCGTTATTTTAATTTTTATTTCGTATTTGGTCTGAGAGCCAATCAGCGTCTCTACCCTAATCTGGGATAAGGCCTAAAAAACGCAGAGCCTTTCTTTCCCCAGGCAGAGTTGAGGGGCTCAAAAGTGCTGCCACCTCACGGAGCCTGGGTAACCGTGGCTAACCTCCGTCGTGTGAAACGGCCGTTTTCCTCAGTCTATCATCCAATCGCTAGGCGCGCGCGGTTTCCGGGACAGGAAAGCAGCGAGTGAAATATCTTATTCCAATTATACGGCTTTGATAATATGAAATGAAAAAAACACAACACCAATTATTTGCGATCTATACAGAAACAATATATACGTTTCAGATTATTTAATAAGAACTAGATAACATTTTTGCACAAACATACCTGCATGACGGCCTCGACATTAGGAATGTTTGAAAGGTTGATAACAGCATCTAAAATTACATATTTGAAACATCGCGGATTGCTCGTGGAATGTTGTTATAAGCACGTTGTGACATATGAAGTAATATCCTGTCCAGACATCGACGAGTGCGAAGAGTTCCCGTGTGAAAACAACGGAACGTGCCAGAACCTGGTGGGCAAATACCGTTGTGTCTGTGGGCTCGGATTCATCGGCATAAACTGCGAGACAGGTGAGTCGTCAATCTCACTGCAAGACAGGTGAGTCGTTGGTCTCACTGCCAGACAGGTGAGTCGTCAGTCTCATTGCGAGACAGGTGAGTCGTTAGTATTACTGCGAGACAGGTGAGTCATCAGTCTCACTGCAAGACAGGTGAGTCGTCAGTCTAATTGCGAGACAGGTGAGTCGTTAGTATTACTGCGAGACAGGTGAGTCATCAGTCTCACTGCAAGACAGGTGAGTCGTTGGTCTCATTGCGAGACAGGTGAGTCGTTAGTATTACTGCGAGACAGGTGAGTCATCAGTCTCACTGCAAGACAGGTGAGTCATCAGTCTCATTGCGAGACAGGTGAGTCGTCAGTCTCACTGCAAGACAGGTGAGTCGTTGGTCTCACTGCCAGACAGGTGAATCGTCAGTCTCATTGCGAGACAGGTGAGTCATCAGTCTCACTGCAAGACAGGTGAGTCGTTGGTCTCACTGCCAGACAGGTGAGTCGTCAGTCTCACTGCGAGACAGGTGAGTCATCAGTCTCACTGCAAGACAGGTGAGTCATCAGTCTCACTGCAAGACAGGTGAGTCATCAGTCTCACTGCAAGACAGGTGAGTCGTTGGTCTCACTGCAAGACAGGTGAGTCATCAGTCTCACTGCAAGACAGGTGAGTCGTTGGTCTCACTGCAAGACAGGTGAGTCATCAGTCTCACTGCAAGACAGGTGAGTCGTTGGTCTCACTGCCAGACAGGTGAGTCATCAGTCTAATTGCGAGACAGGTGAGTCGTTAGTATTACTGCGAGACAGGTGAGTCATCAGTCTCACTGCAAGACAGGTGAGTCGTTAGTATTACTGCGAGACAGGTGAGTCATCAGTCTCACTGCAAGACAGGTGAATCATCAGTCTCATTGCGAGACAGGTGAGTCGTTGGTCTCACTGCCAGACAGGTGAATCGTCAGTCTCATTGCGAGACAGGTGAGTCATCAGTCTCACTGCAAGACAGGTGAGTCGTTGGTCTCACTGCCAGACAGGTGAGTCGTCAGTCTCACTGCGAGACAGGTGAGTCATCAGTCTCACTGCAAGACAGGTGAGTCGTTGGTCTCACTGCAAGACAGGTGAGTCATCAGTCTCACTGCAAGACAGGTGAGTCGTTGGTCTCACTGCCAGACAGGTGAGTCGTCAGTCTCACTGCGAGACAGGTGAGTCATCAGTCTCACTGCAAGACAGGTGAGTCGTTGGTCTCACTGCCAGACATGTGAGTCGTCAGTCTCATTGCGAGACAGGTGAGTCATTAGTATTACTGCGAGTCAGGTGAGTCATCAGTCTCACTGAGAGACAGGTGAGTCGTTGGTCTCACTGCCAGACAGGTGAAACGTCAGTATTACTGCGAGACAGGTGAGTCATCAGTCTCACTGCGAGACAGGTGAATCGTCAGTCTCACTCAATACAGGTAAACCGTTTGTATCTTGCACCCATTTTTAAGACACGTCAAAACATCCCACATTGGAGTGAGTGTGTGTGTATGTATGCGTGCGTGCGTGCGTGCGTGCGTGCATGTGTGAATGTGTGTCTATACATGTATGAATATGTATATGTGAGTGTGCATCTGCTATATCGACTGCCTCTGAAGCAAACACAACGGTATCAGAAAGTACAGAACTGGGCAGCCAGCTTGATCGACGGCGCTATGAAATATAGCCATGCTTTTTGTTCGTCTATCCGTCGGGGATGATGACCATGACATCACTGGCCTGTCGCATGTAGGTGTTCATTAGAGGGAGTATTTAGAACGTTTGCGTTGACCGCCAGCCAATGCACTGGCTGCCGATAGCAGTGCGAGTGGAATTCAAGATCCAGCTATTCACTCATCGAGCAGTGACTGGCCATGCACCTGGATACATTGAACAATGTGTAAGCCGACGCCAGCCGGTTAGGTCGCTGCGCTCCAGTGAACAAAATGTATTGTGTGTGTAACGCACAAGGGGCCACTGGGATGACAGAACAGCCCCTAGTCTCTGGAATGCGCTACCGCAAAATCTGATATTAAGTGCTGTGACCACTGCAGCATTTAAAGTAAAACTAAAGACATCTATTTTCAAGAATTTTTTGGTACAGCGCTGTGGGCAACGAATGTTGGAACAGCGCTATATAAATGTCACGATTATGATTACGGACTACAACGACTCCTTTAAAACCTCTCTAAAAGTGGTCGCCATTGATCCTGTACACTGGGAGTGCTTTCCGACCGCACCACATGGCGCAGCAGCATTCGTGCAAGTGCCGTGGTGTTTGAGGACATTCAAATCAGTCGGGCCATTCAGAAGCGTGCAAAAAAGGCCAGCGCCATCACTGATATTACGGTCATCATTGGCAAAGATAGACGAACATTAATTGCATGTATGTTAGTGTATAATATACACTAACATTATGCGTGTGTCTCAGAGTGTTGTTATGTGTGTGTGTGTGTGTGTGTGTGTGTGTGTGCGTGCGTGTGGTGTGTGTGTGTGTGTGTGTGTGTGTGTGTCTGTGTGTGTGTGTGTGTGTGTGTGTCTGTGTGTGTGTGTGTGTGTGTGTCTGTGTGTGTGTGTGTCTGTGTACGTGCGTGCGTGCGTGCGTGCGTGCGTGTGGTGTCTGTGATTTCGTTCACGCGTGTAGCGAGATAATTGTTAGTATTTGTTTTGCTTACAGACGTTTGTGAAAGTAGTCCGTGCAAGAATGGCGGCACCTGCAGCCAACGTCTCGGCGTCTACCAGTGTCAGTGTGTGCCGGGATCCACAGGCATCAACTGTGAGACAGGTTCGTCAAGTGCTTGAGCAGTGACGTCATTTCCAGATAAATTAATTGCAAAGGCCATTGTTCATATCAAGATTATTGTTACTGTTGTATAATTTATAATGAAATTATACTGATGTATTAACAGCGAAATAAGAATTGACGTATTTGTTTTTGTTTGTCATATAGTCAGCTCTATGCATTGAACATATTATTGTATAACTATTTTCCCAAATGAATCATTGCTAGAACCAGTGATTATCGTGTATTCACATATCTTTGTCCGGCATCCTCTGTGTGACATTTGTGTAACTAAAAACATCTTGTGTTATTAATTATCGTTCTGCAAATTTTGTCAAAACTACAGCTAAAAATGTGTAAGTACCTATTTAGGCATCGTCTATATTTACGTGATCCCCTATTATCAATGCGTTGACTTATTGCATCACCAGTTTAAAAAACACAACACAATTTATATATATAATATATATATATATATTAATATATATATATATGTATATATATATATATATATATATATATATATATACTTTAGCTACCTAAGTAATGTTTTTATTTATTTGTGATTATAGACATCGACGAGTGTGCCAGCAATCCGTGTCTGAATGGTGGAACGTGCGTGGATCGTCTCGACGGGTTCACGTGTCAATGTACAGATGGATTCACAGGACCTATCTGCAACAATGGTCGGTTGATATAAAAAGGGTCAAAATTGTTGGCTGTGTGTTTCCTTCAGGTTAAACTAGACAACAACATGACCGTTTCATATCACATGTTCATGTAATTCATGCATTGCTTTAACTTTTTGGTAATTGACATACGTGTTTTGTTTCTCTAAGAATCATCAATTGCATTGGACATTTAACTGCATTATCGTGAGTTTGTGTGTGTGTGTGTGTGTGTGTGTGTGTGTGTGTGTGTGTGTGTGTGTGTGTGTGTGTGTGTGTGTGTGTGTGTGTGTGTGTGTGTGTGTGTGTGTGTGTGTGTGTTTGGGTGTGTTTGGGTGTGGGTGTGTTTGGGTGTGGGTGTGGGTGGGTATATATGTGTGTGTGTATGCGTGTGTGTATGCGTATGTGTGCATGTGTGTGTGTGTGTGCGCGTGTGCGTTCATATGTGCGTGCGTGAATGACTGGTAACTATTAACGTTTTTCACAGTTACATATTATCATATACATTGCACGTTTGTTTGTCAGAAACCTTGTGTAAGATGACTCCCTGTCAACACGGAGGAACTTGCCTGGAGACCAACGACACCCGGACATGTCATTGCCCAAGTGGATACACGGGCGGCGACTGTGAAACAGGTGCGATTGAGAAAAAATTGTGAATGTCTTATTTGTTTATGAGTGAGAATGCGCAATTTCCATGCGGTTATCCACGCGCATATAACGATTGTTGTTGCAGAATATACTTTCAGATATGAGTAGAAATTTGTTGAGCCTTTTCATGAATGATGAATGATACATTATTCTGTACATAAACAAATTTTTAACGTATAGAACTAAAGACATACATGCGACAGATGTCAAGCTAGAGCTATTACTCATTTGATCCATGTGTGCGCGTGCGTGTTGTGGTACGTGAGTATATGGGTGTGTGATTGAGCGTGTTTGAGGGATGATATTTCACATTATGGTTATTTAAGTAATATGTAATATTAAAAAGAAAAGTGCTACAGTTATCCATATGAAACGCACTGCAATCAATTATTGAATACTTACACAATTTCTCTAAACTTGCAGTTCTCTGTCATCAATGCGATAAACCATTTGTCAAACTATACTGTATTTGAAAATGGCTAAGGTAAATTTGACCGATTATCTCAAATTTAATAACACCCTTTAATTTAGTTACTTTTCACAGCAAAGAGTGGCAGAACAAAGTGGCTTATCAATAACTGTTATGAATTAAGTGTTTTCAAATATGTCGTTGTAGACATTGACGAATGTCTGTGTTAAGTACGCCGCACAAAATGTTCTGGTATAGATAACACACATTCAGTATGCAGCAGACTCGTTGTGCAGTTCTACTTGTTTCTTCAAAACCGGGAAACTTGCCTGATGTGTTTATTTATTTGTGAATATAGGCATTGACGAGTGTGCCAGCGATCCGTGTCTGAATGGTGGTACGTGCGTGGATCGTCTCGACGGGTTCACGTGTCAATGCACAGATGGATTCACAGGACCTATCTGCAACAATGGTTGGTTGACATAAAAACGGTCAAAATTGGTAGTTAAGTATTTCGTTTAGATTAAACTAGACCAAAGCGTCACCATTTCCTATTACAGTTGCATGCACTTCACTTATTGTTTTAAAATGTTATCGACACAAAAGTCATACAAATGAAAACGAAATACCTTAAATATGAATATTGATATGCGTGTGTATTGTTTCTCCAAAAATCATAAATTGCAGTAGTTATTTAGATTTATTATCTTTGTGTTTGTGCGTGCATACGTGTGTGCGTGAGTGACTGATAACTATTAGCACTTTTATATAGTTACATATTATCGTACGTATTACATGTTTCTCCTTCAGAAACCTTGTGTAAGACGACTCCCTGTCGACACGGAGGAACTTGCCTGGAAACCAACGACACCCGGACATGTCACTGCCCAAGTGGATACACTGGCGATGACTGCGAAACAGGTGCGATTGTAGATGTGTGTGAAGAAAGTATTTAAGTATGTGTAAGATGACACGACAATATGAATAGTTATATAGATATAGAACGATGAATGTTACCACAGTTAGCCATATGCAGCGTTTTGTAATAAACTAATGAATACAAAACCATGACTTGTCAAACTGCCCTATGCTTTTGGCAGTTGCAAAGATCGTTATGCTCTGATTATCTCATAAAGCATCCCTCAATCTAAATTTATTTACTTGTCACAGCAAAGAGTGGCAGAATAAAGTGGTTAATCAAGAAAAACTGTGAAAAGCGTTAAATACGCTCCCGTAGAAAGGTGTTTTGTTATTTGTCGTTGTAGATATTGACGAATGTAACAGCAATCCGTGCCTGAATGGTGGAACGTGTGTTGATCGTTTCGACGGATTCACGTGTCAGTGTACAGACGGATTCACGGGACCAAGCTGCAACAGTGGTTTGTTGACATAACAGGGTCAAAGTTGTTAGCTATGTGTTTCTTTTAGGTTAAAGTAGATGGCAACGTCTCCGTTTCATATTACATTTCCATGTAATTCGCTTATTACTTAACTTTTGTTGTAATCGACATAAAGGTCATTCAAATGAAAACTAAATACCTTAAATACGAATTGATATTGTATGTGTTGTCTCTCCAAAAATCTTAAATTGCAGTGGATATTTTGTTTCATTATCTTATGTGTATGTATATTTGTATACCTGTGTGTGTGTGTGGGTTTGTATATGTGTATAAGTGCGTGCAGGCGTGCGTGCGGTAGTAATTGGTAATTACGAACATTGTCTATAGTGACTTATTATCGTATGCATTGCATGTTTCGCTCTCAGAAACCTTGTGTAAGATGACTCCCTGTCAAAACGGAGGAACTTGCCTGGAGACCAACGACACCCGGACATGTCACTGTCCAAGTGGATACACAGGCGACGACTGTGAAACAGGTGCGATTGTAGATCTATATGAAGGAAGTATTCTTTATGTGTGAGATGCACGGCAATATAAATAGTTACATAAAAGGTAACACTCAATAATTGTCACGCGCTTACTCATGCGCTAACACCGAATTTATGTACAGTGTGTCATTACAAATGTCGGATGAAACATGTCAAAGATTTCATGAATGGTAAATAAAACGCAAGATTGTTAGAGAGCAAAACACATATGCGACGAATGCCAGACTAGACAGACTGCGTATTTGCTACGTATATCCGTGTGCGTGAGTGAGTGAGTGCTTGTGTGCGTGTGTGAGTGCGTGTGTGCGTGTATCAGTGTGCGCGTGTGTGTATGCGTATATGAATGTGTGAGTGTATTTGCAAGACTATATTTCACAATATGAATATATGTAACATCAAAACGATAACTGTAGCTATAGTCAGCAATACAAAGTGTACAGCAATACATTAGTGAACATGTATGTATACACAATTTCTCTAAACTGATGGCTCCCTGTCATCAAAACGATGAACCTATTGTCAAACTATCCTGTATTTGACAATGGCAAAGATAGTTATGCTCTGATAATCTCAAAAACGTAATTCCAATTTTTATTATATTTTTCGTCACGTTTTCGTTTCGTTTAATTATATTTTTATTTTTGTCTGTCTAGAG